>JAVQJV010119149.1:0-14183 GCA_036024995.1 Gadopsis bispinosus
GTGAAAGGGAGCGTTGTGCGTGGGGCCTTATTTCAAGTGCAAATCTGGCACTTTTCTCTTTTATTAATATTTTTTTTTTTTTTTTTTTTGAAGCATACAGATTAGGCAAAGCCAAATATCCAAGACTTGATCCCTATTTGATTTAACTTATTAAATCAATACTCCTCAAAATGAGGAGATAAAAGGAAGCAGCAGAATATATGGATTGTTCAAACTGAGCTGCAACCCAACATCATGAAGATGTCCCTCATATTTTACCTCTTATACTAATATCTTTTCTTCTTCGTCTTCCCCTTCCATTCATCGCTCTCTGTCGCTCCCCCTCCCTCTTGCCATACAGGCCAGTCCTATCCAGACCCAATGGTCGGATCCTCTCGCTCTTTCATCCACAGGATATCTGAGCTGTCCTCTTTGGAGGGTGACACGGTGAGGCAAGAAAGGCTCAAGAAATTGAGGAAACCGAAGAAACCTCCATCCTGACAATCACCTTCCTCCCAGTCACACCGGTTGAAGATCAAAACCTTTGAGTCTATGCCAACGACCTCTGAACAGAATAAAACATTGAGGGCACCGTGTTCATACCAGTGGCTTGTTTTAACTGCCTGTCTGTCCTCAGCGATACTAGTTTCCTGCTTAACATGGCTGATCCTCACATTTTGGGATTCCTGACATTTACAAAGTATTTACTGTGGGAAAATTGCAGCGTTTGCTTCGACGATAAATGCTGATGATGGATATTAAGTATTTTCTATCCTGACTCACAGCTGTCAGTAGTTTTCCACTCAGCGTCTGCATGAAAAGATGATCATTTTACCTCTGTAATGGCTTGTAATGGCTGTTATGTAATATTGCCATATTTCTGCTGTATCATCGATTAAATAGTAGTGACTTAAATAGTTTAGCAAAACCAGTATTGTGCCTTGTTAAACATCTTCCTGAAATGAAATAAATTTATTTTTTGTTATTGTTAATCTCTTTGTTAAAAGAACTTCTTCCCCTTTGCGACTCGTGGGTTTTGTCCCATAGCTTCGACGGGAGCACAGACTAATACAGGGAGCTTCCCACCTTCCCTGCACGTCGACCAGCACAGTAACCAGAATGCCTAAAAGACTGCAATGAAACATAATCTGCATTCCATATCTACAAAACAGATACAAAACTGTTCCCCCAGATCCCAGAATGTGGTACTTTCCCACATAACACATTGTTTTGCTGCTGCATGGGGGGCAGCTTGTGTCTCTGAAGGGTCTTGTTCATTGTGTTTGACAAAGACAACAGTCACAGCAATTGTCATATTGTTAAGAGAGAAATGAGGACTTCATTATTATTTGATGATGCAGCAGCCAGGGCTATCGTGTGCTCGTCTCAAATGTGCTATATTCAATTTGCACAGCGATTGACCTCATTATTTTAACTCTTTCTACTTCACCCATTCATGGAACAAGTGAAAACGTTTTATTACATGCATTGTGTAGATGATTGATTATACGGTATGGAACAAAAGTCAAATGGGCAAAGAGTCACCTGCGGCCACGCAAGCGTGTATTACAGATGCTAACTGGCACAGCTGGAGCCACATTCAGTGGATAGTAAAACTGGAATACTGTGCAAACACCAGGAGAAGAAAAGGACATGGTTGTGACTCATAAAAATTAAGAAAACAACAAAAAAGGCATTGTGTGTGAGATGATATTGATTTTGATCAAAGGTTTGCTTATTTGAAAGGCAAAGTAGAAGTTCCCACACCTGAAACCTGCTAAAAATTAAAAATCTATTATCTTACACTGTTATTTTCGCTAGCCACGTTGACCGTCGTCCTTGCCTGAATCGTTTCAAAGCACAAAGTCCTCAATATTTCACTTGGCAGGACAAAAGAATCAATAAATACAATTTAAAAAAAAGAATAAGTTTATATGTCCCAGCTGAGGTTGTTTTGGTTGTTCTACTGGTGTCTGATGTGTTAATTAATATCTTCTGTTATCTGTTTTACCCAGTAGGCTACTGAAGGGCATGGGGAAACAGAGCCAAGATGGCCACTTTGCTGTCACTTGAAGGGGGATAGAGGTCTGCAGTCTCTCACTGAAATCATTCAGAGTGAAGGCTCTGAACGACTTTCAAGTGAAAGATCGACGCTTTTGTTTCATTCTTTATTCTTGACATTTCCATTTGATTAAACAAAGCGGAGACAGGTGAGAGCGGAGAGGGAGGGGAGGATGGAAACGTTGGGGTGTGCGCAAGATAAAGGATTCTTTGCCCCTTTGAAACTCAGCGGTTAACTGTGTTTCATTTCAGGGAGCTCCCCGTTAGATACAAATGATGAGGTTGCCAAATGTTGGGTTCTGTTTGTGTTCCCTTGCTCCATCCCCGTGGATGGAGAGGTGTGCATTTCAGGGCCATACAGTGACCTAGAAACACAGAGCCATCCCCTTATTCGTGCTAAGCGAAGGGGCTGTGCTTACGCTCAGACGGAGGCCGGGTCTCCCTGTTCTTGCAGGGTTTTTTACCATCCCTTTCAAGTGTAGTGAAACAAAATGACCTGGAACAAACAGCCAACAATGAGGTCTTTAATAAGAGCTGTACTGGGGCCTGCCCACAAGTGGTTTATCATTTCACTGTGGTTCCGCAGAACTCTTAACCAGCACAGCACCAGACCAAGAGGGCAGTACGCTTTGTTAATTTTGACGGATTGTTAAGCTGGGTTTTTTTTTTGTTTCATCATGCTGGTTCAGGAGTAGATGAGGTTTTGTTTTTTAAATAATTAATGAAAGGTTTTTGCTTACATTTGCTACCAAAATCTTTGCGTCACCTAGTAAGTAAATGTAGGATCTTGTATCACAGTGAAGAAAAGCCAGGTTGTGTTACTGAAGTCACCTGACTTGATTTTGTGCCAGCTGACTCTTATCACCGGGGATAAGAGAACGTAGCCCGTCTGCCAAATTATAACTTTGCTAACGCCTCAAATCAAAAATGCCCTACATATGTTTGGGTCAGTGTGAGAGGGAAAGAGCCAGCAGTTTATTCCCTTCTGCATTGATGTGGGTGATGCAGCTTAGTGTGCCAGTGCATCGCCAGCAATGGGTCAAATGAGTAATGTGTACTGTGAAAAGGGTCTCTCGTAGAGACGCAGAGAATTATCAGCCCCGCTCTACAGCTGCCCTCAGCTCAACAAAGCTTTACAGCGTCTGTCAGCTCAGTGGTTAGATTTTGCAGCCAGTAATTTCACTGTTTTGGTTGGAAGTTTAGGGCTCCAGCTTCTCAAATGTGAGGATTTGCTGCTTTTCCTTTTTCCACTTTGTAATAAATTGAATATGTTTTGGTTTTAGGTAAAACAGGACCTTTGATAACATCACCTTGGGCTCTAAGAAGATTGCGATGGACATATTTCACTGTTTTCTGATGTTTTCTAGACCAAACAGCTGATTAATGAATCCAAAAAAAGAATATCACCGACATGAACGGGATAATGAAAATAATCGTCAGCTGCAGCCCTACAGCATTACTTGACACATTTAATACAGATGGATGTGAGATTTCCAAAGTCACTGCAGTGCAGGATTCCCACCCACATCATCAAATCTGCTATTTACCACAAAATTAACATAAACGAGCTCCGGGCCAACTACAGAAACTCTTTCGCCTCTGAAAACAGATTGGGCTCTAAAGAACCTTGTTACAGGATCCTAAAAAGATGGTTACGCAGGGATCAAAAACAAATGATGGAGCAGCAACGGGAACTCCTGCTCCCACAGGAAGCCGTGTGTGTCTTTCAGAGGTCAAATCTTAAGTCTTTGCCATCACATAAACACAGCAGAGCCCAAAACAATGTCAAATCTGTGTCAGTGGAGTTGCATTGTGTTATGGCTTAAAGTTTCTTTGCTTGTGCTCTCCGTCTAGAACCTCAAGATAGCCACAAAAAAACAAGATAATTTTGTCTTATCATTTAAGAATGTTTGCATACATGTTGATACAGCTGCCAGGTGAGGAGGTCTTTTTTTGTTTTTGTGCATTTCCCACCATAAATTCCAAACCGCGAAAGTATGTGTTATTGCCCGGTGTGAGAGATTTGACATGTTTTCCAGCAATACGCAAGTCAAAGCACGACTGAGGCTTTTCGTCCCGTTCAGCGGGGTTTTGACCTTGGCAGAGCAGCACACGCACACGCACACGTTTAGGGGCCTGACCTTTCTGCAGTGATGGATGCGCCCTCTCTCTCTGAGGCGGCGGGTCAGTCCCATTCCCCCACCCACACATCTGGCCTCATCTGCCCGCCGCTAATGTCCGCATTGATTTACACGCGTACGGAAGGATATGCCAAGACAGGTGACCGATGAGGGGACGATTATCAGGGATGATGTCAGGTTCGGGCAGGAGAAAAATCTTCATCAGTATCACTGTCTTTGTTGTCATTACATTGGCGCCGCTCCAGGGCCAGCCGGCCCGCAGAGCTGTTGTCTGGGTGTCATCGGGCCTGTCTGCCGCCGGGGGCCCTGGAGGAGCACGTTATCGTCCACAAGCTATCAATCAGTAACGACCTGTAATAAATGGAGCGTCATTAGTGGGATGTATTGGCGGCTCATCAAATAGATGCAATGTGTTGAGGCTCACTCAGGGTCATGATGTACAGAGCACACACATGCAAACATACACGTTATTTGTTGTTTACACAGTTCTCTGTATTCTTTGGCTTAGCTTGGAAAATGTCAGTATCTTTCCCCTGGATTCACCTGTTCAGCCCCACCTATCTGCTTCCCGGGATCGACCTCCACCTGAATACTGCGCTCTGATGACACAAGCCAAGTCAAACATCCAACGTCTCCACTCTTTAAATAATGACTCATGCGCCGTCCTGCGTGTGTCATGTGTAGCCAGGCACAGCATTCATTCACAAGAATCAAAGACTTAAAGATTCCCGGGCAGTTGCACACTTACAGATGACACACACAAAGTGCTGAAACTCTGTTACACACAAACAGGTCATGTGTGTACACTCCCTAATAGCCACACACACACACACACACCCCAAATGTACAGACGTACATGTGAAGGGAGGAAGTCAGAGACAGCTGGGCAGTAAATTCAGAGGATAGTGGACAATGGCTTCCATTCATGATCATACAGAAACTGACTGTACTCGTCAGGGAGAAACAACTCTCTTGTAGCTCTTTAATTAAATATTTGGTTAAGGTGAAGTATTTTTGAGGTCATGTTATGTTTGCATTGATGTTACATTTTGGGTTATGTCCTGGACTTTGAACATCTGCGTGAAAGCGAAGAAAAGTGACAACTCAATAAGCCAAATGGATAAATTGTTGAGAGCTGAAGTAATTGCATTTTTGTTTCTTACAAGACTTTATTATATACATATATATGTATCATGGTCAGAGCTGACATCATCAGCGTGCCTTTACAGTGAATTTAAGGGTGAATGCTGGCGTTTGTCAACAAAGGTTTTGAAATTATAGCAACCCAGGTCAGCGGTTACCATGGGGACCGCCACAGTTTGCATTCCCCACATAGGCGAGATGGAGCTAGGACTCACCCTGCCGTCGTCTCCTTGACGCCCAGAACAAGAAGCGGTGGCACGTACACTAACTAAATCCAATCATTCTCTCTTAGTGCAGCCTGCGACAGAGTTTGAAGACCATAAATGCACTTAGTTACAGGCTCAATCCTCTTTCCGCTCTACTCAGATACACTAAGAAAACTCCAAGCAGGGTGCATTGTTGCGGGAAGTCTGATTGTCTTTGACAAGTGCACAGTAAGGCCAAGACGTCCAGGGTCGGGGGCCTGTCAGAGGTAAAGCACACATGCTTTGATGTGTACTTCCAACGTGCTGGAGCAACAGCAAACAGCTGTAAGTCTTGCATCAGTGGACAGATCAAATCAGCACTGAAAATGTGTGACCTGTTTGTGGTATCCCCATTGTCTTTCACACACTTACAAACTAGATATCCACCGTTTGGAAACAGGCACCGTTTGCACTTTTAAAGAAGGTATATCAAATAATAACAAATAAATGGTATCGTTGATTATCATTTGACAAGGTGATATTTGATGTTTGTACATCAAAAAGACCAGTCACACGCAGAGTGGAGAGCTACTACTTCTGAGGTCAGTCTGGGTTCAGGCCCCTCAAACTTTAATATACACTGATTCAGACACATGCTCCTCAGTGATGCTGCTGCTGATTATGGTGAAGATGAAGGCTATTACTGTCGCTTGACCCACCTGCTCCACGGTCGGAAGAGGAATCAAAGACAGACCCGACCCCCCCCCGCTCTCTGCAAGACTCTCAGGACAACAGAGGCAAAGCATCCAGATTATTACAAATATCTGCTCCTTCTATAGCAGTGGGCACACGGAGGCCTCGTCCCTGCCGACGCTCCCTGCGGGGGCCTCGTTTGTTTCCCATGAGATGGAGGAGGAACTGCTCAAATAAAAGCCGACCCTCTTGAGTTCACAACATCCTCCGACATTCCGGCTCCAAGAGCAAACATAACGGTGGAAAATGCTGTTGGTCAAATCCTAAAATTCATATGCGTGAAGATTCATCAGTTGCTGGAATACTTCCTTTTGAACATTGGGCTTTTGCACCACATGAATGTAAGACTAGAAATTGGGCAAAGGAGCATATACAGTAGGGTTACCAGCTTTTACGGAATAAAAATGTTAAGGATAAGCATAACTTATTTGCGCTCAGAGCAGCGAATCGAATCATCCTGTTAATCAACCATCCGTCAGCGATGAGCCCCCATCCTAATGCGATAAAACCATTTGCCTTGCTAAGCTTGTCATAGACGTGCCTCTCCAGAATGACTGGATATGAAGTGAATGTTGAATGAATGGTACATGCGCCGCATGTCAGGAGTTATAAATGAAGGCCACGCCCACAGCTGCAATTAGCGCGTATCCCAGGCCATAAAGGCGCAGCTGAGAGGAACGCGTCTGTCAATCAGGAGGCAGGTCCGCCCCTCGGTAGGCGGGGCTACGCCGCAGACGCCGTGTGCTACCGAGCGGTAAAATGCTAAGTGATAAAACTGAAAAGAATAGACGTTATAACGCACGAAAAGTAGATCGGCAACCACCCACGTCCGGTTGTAAACGGTTGCTGTGCGTGTGTGAGAGGCCGTGCTCATTGGAAACCGCAGAGTAACGCGGAGGAATTCGCTAATTGGTGAGTCAACGCAGAGAGCAGAATGCTAGGAGCTAGGCTAAGCTAGCGAGTGCATTTGAAACGGGGCCAGAGCTAACCTGAATTAGCGACATGTGATTGATGGTGTCCAGAGGCTACTGCTGTAAAACTTGACACAAGTGAAGCTGTGTGACAAAGTAATGAGTTGAATTAATAAAGTTAATTGCTGAATGTGTATCTGTAGCTAGTACAGCTACTGTCGTGTACATACTGAAGCAACATGTCTTCATTTCTTTGGTGTGCTGAATATGTTTTAGAAGAAAACGGAGCAGAAAATATAACTCTTGTGAAAGTTGGAGTGGTTGATAGATGCAAATGTTAAGTTGAAGTTAACTTAATTTCATACAGAAATGTGTTTCATATGATAATGTAGTTCGTGATATGTGTTTGATGTGCTGGTAGCTCATAACACCAGAGACAATGACTTAATGAATCCGTGTCAATTACTGCAGGTCAGGTTTTCTTGCCTTGGTTAAGCTGAAGTGGAATCGAGCTGAAGTTGACGGCGAGCTAACCCTGAAGCTACAAGCGAGCAGCCAGAGTTGGGGACCTGCAGGATAAATTTGCTGATTTGCTAAATCAAGTTAATTATTTTATTTCTGTGTTTTCTAAAATACAATTTATTGTTTTGCATCTTGTGTGGGCATTGAATGTTGTATAGTCTTGTCTACCGCTTGTCGAATTTAGCAACTTTTGATACTAGTCCAGAATAGCAAATTAGTCTGACTTCTGTAATTGATCAGTACTGCATCTTCCCTGTATGCAGTAGGGTGAGGACAGAGGTGCTACAAGTGTCATCAACCAGATAAAATATCGCATAACGGCGCAGAGCGTAGCAGAGAAAATGATGTCTGGAGTGGTTTTGGTAGGTTACAGTACCCTAACAAAAAGATAATGATGGAGCGAGGTGAAGGGGAAAGGGTGGCTTTACAATGCTCAGCAGGGCCCAATTGTCTGGAGACCTGCCAGCTGCTCACATTCCTGCCTTCCTTTTTAGGACTGTTGAGACCTGGGGTGGCAGAGGGTGGCACCAGGGTCACAGTAATCCTGCAGGGGGAGGATAAGAAGGAAAAAGGGTAAACAACACAGAGAGAACAGAAACAGGAAGTAAAGTGCACTCCAAGCTCACCCCTCCCTTGCCCACTTTGTCTCCTCCCTTGTGCAATCGACTGAAGGGAGGCGCTCAGCTGAGAGGGACAGACACAACATGAGACACAGGCGAGCCTGATCAGAGCTGGAATGGGGAGTTCTGTACCGTAGGTTGCTCTGCAGACCCTTTTCTGGGGGGGAAACGGAGGGGCTGGACACAGGAATTCCAGGTCCCAAGTGCTCCTGTGTCAGAGCACAGTCTTGGCTGGTATTCCAACCTCTCCCTGTCACGAGAATGACAGACGTAGAGTAGGACCACGCTTAGAAATAAGTATTGAATTATATATTGGGGCAACTAAGAGGCTAGTGTTTGACTTCAGGGGTCTAGCCTGACCCCTTCACGATGGGAGGTGCTGTGGAGTTTGCCCGTTTGCTGCTGGTGGTTTCGACTCTGGGAAAGAACCACTTGGTGTCTGGGGGCTGTTTGGGGAAATGCTGCCGGGGCAGAGACTTGAGCTGTCTGACCACTGACTGGAGGATGGACCGCGTGTACGGGACGTGCTACTGTGACGAGGGCTGCGTCAGGACCAAGGACTGCTGCTTCGACTACTTCATGGAGTGCCCAGGTGAGGGATGGATGGAGTGCGAGTGAATCATAAGTGGAGGCACTGTTTATTTATTTTTTCCACACACCTTAACTATATGACCGCCAGCGGGAGATAACCTGAAATCCCGCTAAAGATTATCTTCTGACTCTGCCTATCCAACAGAAGATGCAGTTGGAGGAGAGAGGTAGTTTTCAGTACCTGGCTGTTACTGGGCTGCTTATCACATGTCTCTGATAGCACAGCGCAGCACTGGCAGAGGGTGGATATGTCCCAGGTGCATCCAGGGCATGTGAAATAGTTTGTGCACATTATCTTCCCAGATGTAAAGTCCCGCCTAACGCTCATGCACGGCTTGTTCTGTGTTCTTCACCTTCTGTTTGCTTTCCTTACGCAACATTGAGTTCACATTGCAGACTGTACATCACAGTTCTCCACTGAAAAGGTGTAATAGAGCAAAAACATCCAGAAAATAACCTTAGGTCAATGAAGCATTGATTGCGGCTTGTAGATTTCGTGTTTCCTGTTCTGTTACAAGTAGCTTAAGAGCATGCCAAGTGAGCAACCTATTTGATCACGAATTTTCACTTGCTCTCTGTGGTTGATGAGCAAGCTTTGATGCAGTAAGCACGCAGATTTAGCGACTACTGGACCGTAACACCTACTAGGGACGCTTGGCTGGAAGTGTAATTGCTACAGCTGATTGAAAGAATCACATTCTTCAAATATTTCTACTAATTCCATTATGTGAGCCAGTCCACTGAAATGAGACTAGACGCAGTGTGCTGCCTGGGTTACTTGGCGGTCTGATTATTGCCCTGTGACGGAACAGTCGGGGTTAGTGTTGGGTCCAACGTCTCCATCCTGTAATAATCTCTCTCTCCCACAACACGGGTGCCAACATCCAGTTCAGGACTGCACTGTGAGCGACTGGACCCTTTGGAGCGGCTGCGCCAAGCCCTGCCAGCTCTCGGTCCGAGTCCGCGCCCGCCAAATACAGCAGCAGCCCAGTAATGGCGGAGAGCCCTGTCCCAGCCTGCAGGAACGAGGCGGCTGCAGGGAGTACAGAGACCACCAGGGTGGCCATTGTGGACTGAACTCGGGTATACAAATTTATGAGCATTCCCTCATTTTAATATATCTGCAAATGCACATGCATTTTCCCTGGTTTAACCTGTTTGTAAAGTTAAGAAAAGTTTTAGAGTTTGCACCTTAAGTGGGCTAAACCTGAATACACCAATAGAAAGATTGGTTTGTCTTCTCAGGTCCTGCATTCATCACCAGCATGGAGTTTGGCAAGGGGAGGCCCAAGCATGACAGCTACGGAAACCCCCTGGACCCTGGGTAGGTTTCATATCATTATGCAACCTACAACGCCTCAGTAATTACTCTGAATCTGCACACGATGTCAGGTTTGTTTAAATTCAAGAGTTGAAAAGTTCACAAATGCTGCCAGGGGTTAACGTCATCTTGGCATTATGTCGTTTAACCCAAAAGCATTTGAAGAAAAAAAGCTAACGGTTGATCTTTTTGTCCATCTTGCGTGAGCCACCGGCAGGTGTTTGCTCACCTGGACGTCTGTGTGCAGACTGCTCACAATGCTTTGAAATGAAATACTCACTATAATAAGTACATAGACAAAAGGTGTAGCTGACAGTAGGTGAGTTATTGTGTGCAGTTTAGAGTGTACCATTGGCTAAATTGTTAACACATAGACTACAGTTACATACTTGTTTTAGTGCACCGATGACACAAATTATACCTATATCTGTCCCAAACTGGGTGATCTTATATTGTGCACATTGTTTATTTTCTATCTTGATTCATTGGTCCCAATATGTGAGGAGTGACTGACCGTGCGCCTACTGTCCTCAGGTTCTGCGTGGAATTCACCCTGGAGTCCCGGACGCCCCACTGTACAGCGGCGAGCCGGCCACACACACACTGGACGCGCTATATAACACAAGGCTTCAAAGTGTGTGTGTCATGTGAACCTCCTGCCTTGCGAAACAATAGTGGCAGCTGCCAAGGAGACGGTCAGGAATCAGACAAGTATGAAGTCATGAACTTTTGCATGTGTTCTGTTAGTGCTGTTGTTGATGGTAGCACATATGTATAAACCTGATATAAAACAGCATTTTGCATCAATGTCTTGTATTAGTTTTGCCATTTTATCAACCCCAAAATCATTGAACATTTAGAATATAGTGAAAGCAATTATAACTCGGGATCCAACAAAGCATTTGTGGCTGTGTGTTTTGCAGAGAAGCTGTGCTGAACTGGCAGGCGGTGGGAAACGATCAGTGCAGAGGAACATGGAAGAAGATCCAGAAAACCCAGCAGTGCAACTGTCCACCCCAGCACAGCTTTGTCTTCATCTGAGCCAAACAAAGCAGCACAGACAGATGCTCTGAGGTGGTGATGGCTTCACAGGTGCTGCGGTCTGACATCAGATGCCCCAATACAACAAGCATATCTTGTAAAGACAGTTGTAAGACTTTGCGTGTCTTCATTGTAATCTGTCTCTCTCTCTGAGCACCATACAACAAATGAACAGCATCTTCAGCTGGAAATAATTTATTTGGTCCATACATCATTACTCCCCTTTCAACCAACTTTATCTGCCCGCATCAGAACTCTCCATCGATCTTTGAGCATGGTGCCGCTGCGTCCTTCAAAGTCATAATCCATCAATATGCGAGCCCACTTCCCCTGGCCGTGTTGTCTAACGCCATCTTTGAGGTACTTGTCCAACTGGGATGTCCATTTCTACACACAGTAAAACATAAATTTGACCTTCATTAAAAGTAGCATTTCAGTGATTTGGTGTAATGACTTGTGTGGACCAACTTACCTTATGTAGCTTTCTTTTTTTGGGGATCCTCGAGGTGTCTGCTGACTTCTCAGATACCAGCTGACATATCTCTGATTGGGGAGAGGTTGAACATTCTTTTTACCTTTTGCTCACAAGTATGTATGGAATATAATGTGCTGTGATGAATGTATTTCTCTATTTTATAGAAAAGGTTGAAAATAAAACTTACCACTCTTAGACATTCTTCTCAGTGACACAAAAGGCTTCTTGCATGTATCAGGTTTCCATACATCAGTTAGTTTAGTTGACAGTAATCTCCGTTTTGTTCTGTGGAAGTACAACAGTGGGACAAAAATGTACAGTACATTAGTCAATACAGAAATGATAGTGACTAAATGTCAATGAATATAACAGGGTGTTAAAAGGTTTTTCCCTACTTTCTATCCTTTGTTTTGTCGTCATGTGTCAACACATCACCCAGACCCTCCGTGTCCTGTGATGACTGGACCATCTTTGCAGCTGCCTGATAGACAGGCAGACAAACACACGCATGCATTCTCTTCCAAAACAATTTACTTTCAGCTTTACATGTTACTATAAAGTCTGAGCAAAATTAATGAGTCCCATCATGTCAGCAGCCTCTGGTCTCTTTGACGCAGAGTGTAGCGGTTTACCCTACCAACTAATTCTGATGACAAATTGTCAATCAACTATAACTGATAATACCACATGAGCACCTTCAGGAGAACAAGAGCTCAACTGAACAGGGCAGTGCACAAAATCAAAAACAAACAATTTGTCAAACCTTGCCGTTAGCTGCAAACTTTGTGTATATGCCAATCAAATGGAACTGAAGGAACCCTCCACCTCACAAACATCTGAGCTGCAAAAAACATGATAACTTCAACTTAATGATATGCTGCCATGAATATTGACTTTTCAAGCATCAAATATAGCACTGCTCTAAACTATATATGTGCACAAGGAGGGGACTGATCATTTATTTTACATTGGCATTAGTCATATAAATCCTATCTGGGAAAACTATTTTAACACCATTGCATATTTAAAGGTCATGCTATACTACACTGAACAGAACTTGTCAAGCTGGTCTACGTGTGTTATGTACTAGGTTAAACATGGAATACGTGAGATCAGGTCCTGTACCTTGAGAAGGTAGTCAGAGGGATTCTTCTCCAAGTAGGCATCCAAAAAAGACTGTATTGACTCCAGCAGGCAGCTGAAGTTGAAGCTCAGGAGGAACGGGTGGCAAGTTTCATTCTGCGCCACTATTGCCGACAGTTTTGCTCCCAAGTTCTGTTGGAGAAAAAAAGTTACTTCCTAGGCATTAAAATCAACCAGTCTAGGCCGCCAAATGTTCCAGTATCGACTGTGCTAACGGAGATACAGACCTGTGGGAATTGTTGGTTATTCTTAAACCACTTGAGGGCAGAAGAGGCAGAAGCTCTTTGGCCTTTCTCCAAGCACACAGCCACCGACTATGAACAAGACAAATGCATCAGTTACTTCGCAAAGCAGACTGTAGCGTTCTCCAGAATTCCTTTGAAATTATTTAAAGTTATGTTCGTACAACCCCCAAAATCACCTGGACTAGCAAAAGGATGGTAATATTTTTGAACAACATCTTGTCTGCCACAGATTCCTCTAGGTTCAACCATATTTTAGCAGCAGACATCAGAGGCATCACACAGTCATCCTCCTCAAACACGACATCTGGGGGGGAAACAGTGTATTACAGTGAGTGTTTTTGTGTACAGGGTACATTTTAATTTGAGCCTTTTCTGATATTACAGTTCTTATAAACAAACTAGCTCATCCAAATATCTACACAGTTTCACATGAGCTTTAATATCAGCTGGGATTCATTTCTGGTAAACATCTTTGGACATTAACTGTACACACTTTTTGATCATACAAATTATTTTCTATAAGCCATTTACTTGAGTGGCTTAAGGCTTTTGTATGTATTACATGAATGTTTGACTAGAAAATGGCTTTATACTCATAAGCTGTGTGGGAGTCTCGCAGAAGATTCCCCATTCGGACAGCAGGCAACTCACCCAACTGCTTTCCGTGCATGACTCTGGCAAGTAAAGCAGATATCATGATTTTCTCATAGTGGACGTCTCCGGTCAGTGATGGACTCTGAGAAACGGCTAAAGAGCAAAACAAATTCATGAAACATGACAAACGCACAACCACCGTGTGTCCAATGTAGTAACATTAAACTAACCGTGTCCCCTCAACATTACTGATATGGTGCATGATTATGCATACAGTTATGTTATTGCTGTGAGGTGTCCTATAGCTTCCTTAACCCTCAGGCATCACTTTAATTTACTACCCTCTTGAGTCATTATTCTTTTTTTATGATTTTAACCCCTTAAATGCCAGTTTGATTACTTTATGTCACTGTTTATTAAAAAAAAACACAATAAATGACATATCTTCTATATAAGCA
>JAVQJV010119168.1:0-11315 GCA_036024995.1 Gadopsis bispinosus
AACTTTGGCAATGGAATTCAGCACATGACAGGAAATGGTGAATGAATTGAAGCTTTTACTTACCTTTTATTTTAAAATACTGTAAGCTTACCTTAATTATTGTAATTCCTTATAATAAACCCCTTACTGACTTTGCTTACTGTCTATACAGTAATTAGTTTGTCGTGGTATACCACTGCATTTATATGATGTGTGTAATATTGTATTCCTGTAGTCCATCACCACAAGCAATGGTTAGTGTGTTTAGACAGTGACCACAGTCAACTAAAATCATAAATATAAATATAAATATTTTGTTCTCAATCTAATGCGATCTCAGATTTCCTGACTTGTTTTAGTCCATAGACACAAAATACATCCCATCTGTTTGTTTCTCTTTTACTTTTACTTTCATCGCAGATGGCAGACAGAAAGAACACCACCCGATCCCTTGTAGCTACACTGTATGACTACTTCCTGTTTATGATCTCACGTCTTCTTGCCTCTCCTCGTGACGTGGTAGGACAGTGTGTTGTAAGACCTGTTTGAAGCACCCACATGCCCCCTCACCTGTCTCCCTCTGTTCACACTCACACACGCCTCATTACCACCAACACATTCTAAATTGCTTTGTCTTCCGTCTTTAATTCCCCCTTCCCGTTTTCTCCTGTCTGTCTGTCTGTCTGTCTGTCTGTCTGTGTCTGTGTGTTTGTTTTTCTTTTGCTGTGCTGCTCATTTCCACCCCCTTCTCCTTGCTTTGACACGGCAGGCAGCTAGAATTCCCAGCCCCGTAACCCTCGCCATCAAAAATTCATAGAACCGGGCAAACAGATGCGTAAAGCTGCGAGAAGAGGCGGGCGACGCGCCGACACTTTCTTTCTCTCGTTTTCTGTCTTCTTTCATCTCTCCCTCGCTAGATCTCCCTCTTTATGTCGCCTGCTCTTCCTCCCTCACCACATCTCTGTCTCTCACCTCACATTTCATCCCCTTCTACCTCTTTTCTTCCACCCCCCCCCCCTTTTTTTCCCCCCTTTTCTCCCTTTCATCTCTCTATCACCCCCTCTGTCATTGTGGCAATTTTCTCCCATCGTGGCAGGCATGCGACTGCTGTCCCCCCTCGCTCTCTCTTCCTCTCTCTCCCTCTCCCTCCTTCTCTTGTCGCTGTTTGACACCGTCAACAAGCAGGTGGAGGTGGCTGTTATTGTTGATGCCTCTGCAGAGGTTCCAGGTAATGAATAAAAGAGAGAGGGAGAAGGAGAGAGAGATGACAGAGACAGAGATGGAATAGGGGGAAGAGAGGTGGTGCTGGTGGTGGTGGCAGATTCCCCTGCATTACACAGCAGCTTGACTGTGTCACCCATGTTTATTCTCTTTGTTGGTGGAGGTGAGGCCCGCTGTTCAGCTTTCACACACACACACATACGTACACACAGTAGCAAGACAATTCACAGATGCGAACAGACATCCACAGGTACACACACACACACACACACACAGCAGAAACAGTAATGACACGTTTTCACAGACATGTTCACCGCACACAGACATTTAATACATACAGTACATACACACACAGACAGGTGTATACTGCACACTGACACACATGCACACCCTCGCCAGCACCAGATCATAATGGAATCTATCGCTCAATCAGACGAGGACTAATGAAAACTAAAATGACAACTAATGACTAATAATGACTGTAACAACTCCCTAACCTGATATCCAGTCATTTCTGATTTATTTTCACAGGTTTTGGTTACAGACACAGGAAAGTGAAAAGTAAAATAATCCTTTTATAAGTTCTAATAAAAAATGTATACATCAAAATCCTCCTGTATTTTTGATGACTCATCTTGAACCAATCACATGTGATTTGGGGCGACTAGCTAATATTATTAGCATCATATTAAGCCACTCCTGACTGGGTTAGTTAGCCCCCAGGAAGTGCAACAGGCTTTGAAGCCAATTTGACATACTTCCCATGACGCACACACGCCCCAAAATACTTTTTCCCATAGACTTACATTGTGAAAGAGACGTCTGTAGATCAGCGGATTATTTTTTATGACATACATCAGCTAGCCAGTACGAACACTTAAATATCCCTTATTTAAATCATTATGTCCTAAAATTTGTAAAATGCATTAGTTGCTGAATCCAGAGTTATAGAGTCACTGACGTTCATGTGAGACTAGGTGGCTGGGAGGTGGGGCTTGCTCTATGGGCCGAAGCTATGCCGAAGATCCGGGTCATTCAAATGTTTATGGCTTCACGCACCACTGAGCAACTTTCATAGGAATGAACGAGACCCCGCCTCCAACATAGTATCCAGTTCTCTTTATACATCCATGGGTTAACTGCTATCAGAGTAATATCATATTAGGAGGTTTGTGTTTGGTTTTAAGTTGGCACTACATTTCCAAAAGAGTATGGTTGGGGTCTAATTCATTCATTCATTTCTCCTTTGTCCTCCAGGTATGTGGTTGGAGGTTAACCGTCTACTGCAGCTCCCTATCTCAAAACAAGCAATCCAATCAAATCTTTATACAACCCATCAACATATTCTGTTTCACTCAGAAATATGTCACATTATAGAAGCTAAACCCACACCAGCTGCAGCTTCATTGGGCCTTTAATCGCGTACTTTATTATTGCGCTTCCATAAAGTTGAATGGCCAAAATGGCCAAAATGGATACAACAGAGACTAGTACATCTCCCAGAATCTCCAAAAACACTGGATCCTACATTCTTCATTAGACCTCGTCATCTCCAGTTTGTAACGCAGGCTTTGTGTTATTAACAAGTTGTCACCAAGCCCAAAAAAGAACGCCCTTTCCTCAGACTTGACAACGCTGAACCAGAAGACATTAAGGGATAGGTTCACGGTCAGTCAGGTGCCCATATCAACATGTAAACACTGTTTGCTTTCTCTATTCATTCCTCCCATCATTCCGGTTGATTTGTCTAAATCAGACTGCTGAAGCATTGTTATTAGCTTCAGGAATTTTTGGAATGAGGACTGTGGATTTTGTCCCCCATCACTTACATTGGAAGCTCAGGAGGATTAAAGGAGGATAAACAGGAGGATCAATTACACATAGAAAAACCTGTTTCCGACTATTGTTTTAGGAAACGGCAATCCCATCCCTTAGACAACTGTTTTCACAGGCTGAGTAGTACTTTGTAAAATTAGTGGAGGGCCCCTTTAAATACATGGAATTTGGTGAAGGTATAAACTGATGGTTTGCAACCAAAAATGAAAAGACTAAGTGATGTTGTGTAAAGACTGCACTCAAAAATACATTTGCAGCCTTTCCATACTTCCATTGCTCGAACTCATCATACATTCCTTCCTTAATCTGTGCAGCTATGCATTATATTTTCTGTCTTATGTTGTCCTCGTCTTGCTCTTGTTCCTTCTTGTGCACCACTTTGTAAATTCCTCTCTCAGATAAGTGACATATAAATAAGGGTTCTTATTCTTATTATCCACCCATCCATCCATTGAAAGGCATGCTGTCAGATTAGAGGTTGCGCTCAATTCAGTTTCAGGCACATTCCTTTCCATGGTTTGCCTCTCTCTCTCTCTCTCTCTCTCTCTCTCTCTCTCTCTCTCTCTGTCAGTGTGTCTGTGTGTTTGTGTGTTTGTGTGTTTGTGTGTGTGTGTGTGTGTGTGTGTGTGTGTGTGTGTGTGTGTGCGTGTGTGTCCGAGGGGGTCTGGAGTGCTAACAGGGTCTCAAAGCAAACATGACAACCCTGTCTCGCTTTGTCAGCGTCAAGCCTGTCGCAACGCTTGGAGAAGCTCAGAGAAATGTATCTCTGTGTTTGGCTGAAAGTAAGAGAGAGAGAAAGGGGGAAAAGTGAAGAGGGGGGGAGCACAAAAAAGAAAGAAAGGAACAAGAGTTCAATTGAGTATGCAGAGGGAGAGTTAAATGAAAAGTGTCAGACAGTAAAGGTGTCAGTAAAAGAGATCAGAAATAAAATAACATATGAACTGTGTGTGTGTCTGTCCCTTAATGATCATAAAAGATAATGATCGCCTCAGTAAAGAATATGCAGATCATGTTCGTAGTAAACCTACCACTTGTGGTGATATTTCCCACCAAATAGAGTAGCAGGAGATGGACGGACACATGGATCAAAGGTAACAGAGAACACAGATGGACGAAAGTGAATAAATGTGTTAGCAGGTCGCTAAATCAAATCTAGTATATTGGTGTGTAGCAGCCCATGATATTCCAAGAAAAGGCAAAACTGTTTCTGGCGTTACCGAATACAGACATATAATATCAGACATCTATCTGTCTGTATAAAAGCAATCATGCAGCGGCGACCAGATTCAACACTGCACTACACAACATTAACAACTCCCTTATTGTTGTCTTCTTTCTCTACTGCAGTAAGAAACCCTCGCCCAAGGATGGAGCAGCCACTCCAGGAACCCCCAAGGTGAGATTTCTTAACATATAAAATGATAAATTTTTGGAATATTACCATTCATATTCACATATACCATTAATATTAGTCATTCAAGCTGAAGTCAAGTGTTTCTTACAGCTCTCATTATTTCCACCTATATCTGGAACCTAAGTTCAGTCTTTTTGTGCTATGTGAAGGGCAACAGAAGTGAAGACGAAGCACCATTAGTCAGTACATCAAAAGCTTTTTATTCACTTTGTCATAGTGCAGAGAGAGAAAGGTGCAGAGAGAGAAAGGGAGATTGTAAATGATTGAATGCAAAATTAGATGTGTGCATAGTAAACCCAGTTAGATTTAAACCCACCGTGACACTTTTTCAGTGATGTGTAGTGTAGTTCCAACTCCTCAGAGCTGTTACTCTGATGCCTCTGTTCCTCTCCGCTGCACTAAGGGGAAATCAGCTGTACTGTAGGCCTCTGTCACACACACACACAGAAGTACCAGTCTCCTGTGGTCCAGCAGGCAGCAGAGCCAAGAGGCACTGTACTGTGATTGTTCCAATTAGAGAGGCCGAGATGCCGGCAGGCAGAAAAGGAAGAAAAGAAAAGAGAAGAATGAGACGGGTAACGTCAAAGTAGGCATTCCCTTACAGTGTCTGCATGCTTTAACTCATCTGAACACATCACTAGCTGCCAGACTGAGGCCGTTTTTAAAAGGAAAGAAGATTTGACCTGGACCTCAAACATCTCCGCCATTACAAAGAAGACCCACCGGCGCCTACACTTCCTAAGGAGGCTGAGGCAGGCCGGACTCAACACCTCAGTACTGGTAGCTTTCTACCGGTGTGTGGTGGAGAGTACACTGACCGTCTCCATCACCACCTGTACGGGAATTGCTCGGCTGCTGACAGGAAGGCGCTGCAGAGACTGGTGAAAGATCACTCGCAGCAGCCTTCCTTCCATTGGAGACATTTATATCAGCAGATGTGGGAGCAGTGCGGCTCGCATTATGGGGGATCCCCATAAATCGGCCCATAAATTGTTTGACCCCCTTCCCTCGGGTAGGAGGCTGCGGAGCATCAAGGCCAAAACAACTAGACTCAAACGCAGCTTCTACCCAGAGGAGGCAGTGAGACTGGTGAATTCCAGGTCTTGAAAATTAACTTGACTGTGCCTGCCTGTGTGTATCTGTGCTTTGTACATATGGCTGTGCTGTTTTTAGTTTCTTTAGATTTTAGCTGTCTTAGATATTTTAATTTAATATTTTTATTTCTTTCTCGAACTTCCACTCATACAAGAACAGGTAAAGTCCGTTAAATGTGAAGAGCTTTATAATACAGTGCCTCTGGGTTATTACTAATGCTCCTCTCATACTGGGAAGTACCACTGGAATACTTCACCAAGTCAAAAACTAAAGCCAGGGAAATGAAGATTCTAGGTGTGACCAAGTTTAATGTAGTGATTCTACCCAACATGGTTGATAACACACCAGCCTATATAGGTCTACTCTGCTCTTCATCATCGGTGAGACCCGTGTCAGGGTTTCCTCAAAGTTCCCCCAAAGCAATCAGGTGCGTTATTATCTCCGTATTTGTTTTCAAGACCATGTGAAAGTCAGGTTCCCTAACCGCAAAAGAAGTACATCTGGCGTGCACATGATCGCAGCAGAAGAGCTCTGAAATAATTCATTGTCGTGCCCACACACCTTTGGGTGCTGACCCAGGCTTAGAACAGCATCCACAGCACTGTGCGTGGGCTCGTACTTGAGACAGGCGGAAAGAGCAGGAGTGAGCGCCGTGACTGCGCATCCCACCGCTGTTGTTTAGTATTCAGCTGCAGCCCGTGGAGAATGGAGCGGGCCAGCCTGAAGCACACGGGCCTGGTGCCGACGTCTCCTACCCGGTGTGCACCACCCACCCCTGTTAGACCCGGAGATTAACCCCAACGCACCTCCTTACGGGGTGTGCGGGCCCACTTCCTGCACTCCTTGCCAAGCTGAGGTGATTGGGTTAGACTGACAATACTCTTTCACATCCACACGCGTCTCCCATGCATGAGAAAAGGTTTAGACATTGTCCTTTTCTCTTTGCCTCTCTTTATGTATTCATTATCGATTTGCACGTACAAAACGCACATTTTCACAGTGCAAATTCACAAAACACACTTTATTACAGTCTTCACAGTCAAATTTAGAGTTCAAAGTTTCTGTACCGTGAGGTATAAATCCAGTTGCTCACCTGAATGCAGCTTTAAATGCAACCTTTTTGCAACTGCGCTTTCTCCATGCTGATTTAATTGGTTGGCTTAAAAGACCACATTTACGACCCCTTCGTAGAATACCGTTAAATGTCATATTCTAATGATAAAACTTAAGCATATTCCCAGAACGCCCCCAGGTAAATGATTCCTGACCTTTTTAAACCTGGGTAAAAGAGGGGATGAAAAGACCACACACACACACACAGAGGCATAAAAGCATCATGCATAATGTCCAATTATCTGTGGCAGCACTGGAGGTTGGTCATTTCTCACATATTATTATTAGATTACCGCTGTCGAGCACTTAAGCCTCTGCTCTGCCCCTTTCCACTTGATTAATAGGAGACGACTGTAAATACAAATATTTCATGGCTGCCTTGTAAAGGAAGAAGCCGCAGCGCAGGCGCACATGCAAATATAAGCGTGCACGCACACACACACACAGCTAGAGCGCGGTGAGGACTAAGCCTTGTGAAAAAGTGATATGGCTCCTCTTGTCTTCCCTTGTTCTCTTTCTTTCACGTCATTATCCGCTTTCTTCTCGTACATTTGAGGAATTCCCTGGATTGTCTTTGTCACAGAATGGGTTAGAAGAGGATATTGTTTTATATGTGTGTGTGCGTGCGCAAAGGGTTGTGAGACAGATTTATGGACAGGCACTGGCCCGTAATGTCAGACAGTTAACGCTCCTCCTTTTCAGATGTTTACCCTTCCTCCTCCTCGCCTCCCTTCTTCCTCTCTTTTCAATCACTCGTTCTTCCCTAACTCCTCTTAACGTCCTATAAACATTAACTCTAATCAGTGGAAGGGGCTTTATAGACAAAGTCAGGCAGGTTACAGTCATCGCCAGTGATGTGTCGCTCTCAGCATCTGTGGCAATAACACTCTTGAACATCTCCAAGGGTAAAGATTTGCCATTGCCGTCTTTTTCTTTTCTATGGAAGAGATCCGTTAAAACACATCAGAGTTCAGAAATGTTCCGTTTTGTTCGAAAAAAGTTAGAAAAATATTTTACTTTCGTTTTGTTGCAGTTTTTTCCCAATATTCTGCATTCTACGGTAATTGTTAATGTTGCTTTAAATGTATCACTTAGCATGCCAGCTGACATTGCAACCGTTTTCATCCTTTACTCTTCAACTCCTTTCATCTCTTACTCTTCAACAATGACAGTCCAGCTCCTTTCAGTTGTTGCTCTTCAGCTGCTTTCATCTCTCTGTCCAGCAGCCACCTTTCCCTTCAACGCTTACGCAACTTACACTTCAAACCCTTTCAGGTCTCGGAGCCTTCACTTTGAACAACAACAACAAAAAACGTCTTACACTCTTCTAACTCGCGCAACTTCTACTTTTCATAAACAACTTACTACTTCTTTCCGCGCTTACACTTCGGTCGACACTTTGACTGACGTTGTCGTTCAGTTTATGCTAATTTCACACAGCACCAGCACTTTGGCTGACATTTTAGCTCCCTTCAGTGCTTAAGCAGCTGAATCACCAACTCCTTTCCACACTTAAATTTAAATTGACACTTCAACGACATTCAGTGCTTCCATTTTAACTGCTATTTCGAAGTCTTCCATTGTTTGTACTTTGACTGCCACTTCTACTGCTACTTGTGTGTCATGTGTATGTTGTCTTCAGCCTTTATTGGTTGTTGCATTGATTTTGTATTTAAAGTTATTCAAATGACCTTGTTATCAAGTCAAGCTAAGGTGTAGGGGGTGGCTTGCAGGAGGGTTATCGCTCCAACAGCGAAGTGGTGTCTGTTTTCCTAAAAATCTAAATGTATTTTTGAAACAGCATTACTCTGGCCTTGTCATGCCATGTTTATTGATTAGTCCTGTGCAGCAACTGCCAAGCGAGGACAGGTTCTGCTATAATCATCGCTCCAGAGGCGATAATATAACGAGATCATCTGCATATAGAAGACATTATTCTCTCTCTCTCTCTCTCTAGTCAATGCTGTTGTCGGTGCACATCAAGCGTGAGGGAGAGTCTCCCGTGGTCTCTCCCCTCTCCTCTGAAGACATCCACCACTCCGACAGATACCAGGTCACACTCGCGGACACACACACACACACACACACACACACACACAAACACACACACAGAGAGGGTTGAATAACACCACTGACACCAGTTTTCCTGTTTGTCCTTTACGTTACGTTTCGTCTCCACAGTAGTATCCAGCTCACCTTCTCTATCATTTTCCTTCCTTTGGCTTCATTTTCAGTTCTAGTGAAATATATCCTTTGAGTTTATAGCATAGTGCATTCATACTGCCAGTCAGCTCCATATTATGACATGCTGTGTCTTAATAATTAGGCATAATGACTAAATGATGTATAAGCTAAATAATGACCAAAAGAACTGTTTGGGAATATTAATATCACCTATTATCACCTGACAGTCAGTCAGGGTCAGGAATTCTTAGTGGTCATGGTATAATGAACCATCTAAACATATAAATACTATATTCTGATCAGTTAGGCAATATCCAGTGATAGTGTAGTCACAGGGCCTAAATCACAGCTCTAATTAAATTATACACTCTGCCTATTCTGAGATTCCACTTGGTCAGATTGATTGTTTTCAGATTATACTGATATTTCACACCATGAATGGGGGAATTTAACACAAAAATAATTACATACAGTGCACGTTGCTACCCATCCTAATTGAATTTCCCCAAAACAGCGATATTTACATTTCAACTGGCAATGTTGCTGCCCTAAGTAGATTGTATGTTTTTAACACTAACGATGTAGCAGGAACATTGTAGAGTTCATCAGCTGCATTTTATTGTTCAGTATGGGACTCTATGGGACATGGAGCAGAGATGATGTCTTCTGTTTCTGTCACACACATCTGCCGTTACAATTTCTCAAATCTGCTTAATTTGGTAAATGATAAAAGCTCTCCTCCTGTTCCATGTTATTTTGCTGCTGGATCAGACAACACTTCAGTGATGCCATCCTCTAATGTTATTCTTTCATAAGGTTGAAGGTCAATATAGGTTCAATTTGGGCACATTCTCAGCACTGTTTTTTTTGGCCGTATAAACTATGTAGCAGATCATGAGATGTCCATAATGTATCGAGATAAATTGTGAAATTCCCTAATTATGAAAGATGTAACACTATTGCAGAGAATTATGCTCGATTGTGGTTTTTATGCCCTTGCAGCAGTTAGGTTGACCAACAGGCCAATCTCCTTAAATTTCAGATCTTTAAAGCCACCCAGACTGCTTTTATCTCTTAAATTCATCAAAGTTTGTTCGGGTAATTCCTCTGGCCGTGATGTATCTGTGGGTTAAGTGGGTTTCCCCCCCATACACCATAAAATAAGAACTATTAAGTCCACACGGAGGCTACATCCATACGTTCAGGATGACACAGCTCATAAAGACCTTATAGCGATAAAGTAGATTTTCTCATTAAGCGAAACTGCTGAAATCACCTTATATTACACAAATGATTAAGTCAATGGTGACTCTTTTTAAGACCCTGAAAATGAAGCATAATGGCAGACTTTGCCACCTTCTCTCTGCCTGTCAGTCCATCTCAGTGCTCTCCTCCTCTCCTCCATCCCTCTAAAAACCTGACCCACCTGCAGCCATTCAGTGAGTGTATCATAATGATACGGTAGCAGTGGCGATGCGAGGCAAGTGGGCCTATAACTCAAGTGGCAGCAGAGAGGAGAGGGGAGAGAGGGAAGGAGCAAAGAGACGGATGGAGGGCCAGAACAGACGCAGAAGGCCTGACTGCTTGTCGGCTCTCACTGATGGACGATTGGCCGAGGGTGAGAGGACTGACCACTGCCTACTCACTGCTGCCGTGTCAAAGAGAGGGCATCCATTACTGCGGCTGGCGATGCTTTAGTCAGCATATAGGTAAAGACATACAGGCCTCTGGGTCTGAATCCCAGTAGACCCGAGGTGCACATTTTGCAAGAGACAGAAGTGGCGAGGACGAAGAAATCTGACCTCACAGAATTTATTTCTCAACGCTACACTTTAAATAATAAGATCATTATTCTTAATGATACAGGGAATTTACCCCAGGCACCCTGAACCACCCAAGACCCCAAATGTTCCACAGTCACTTAGATTAATGTATAATTGTTCACCACAGTTGCTAGTGGTGGAAAGTAACTCACTCCATAATTACTGTACTTTTAAGTACAATTGTGAGGTACTTTTACACACTTTATGCACTACTTTATACTTCTAACACAGACCTTGATTTTACTGCAATCTACTTTGCAGATTTGACATAAAAAACATGAGGGATGAACCATAGCTTAAGAAATACAATGTGTTATTAAAAACTAAGCGAGTGGTTCTCAACCTTTTTGGCTAGTTGGGGCCACTTGTGACATTTGATAATTCAACATTTGGTATAATCCAATATTCCCCCCAAATAAGCAAAGATTAGAGAAAAGTCCAAAATAGCAAACCCCCCTCACAACCACTAGACACTGTATCCGTATTAACAGTATAATAATGTAATATATAATAATATTTTTTGCATATTCTGCATAATGAGAACTTTTACTTTGATACTTTAAGCATATTTTGCTGATAATACTTCAATACCTTTACTGAAATTGGATTTTCAATGCAGGACCTTTACTTGGTGTAAATTTACATTATTA
>JAVQJV010119181.1:0-14027 GCA_036024995.1 Gadopsis bispinosus
GTAGTGTTAAATGGTGGTTTTCAGATGTTTTTCTCCACAGCAAGCTCGGCTGCAGTGAAAAATAAAACTGTTTACCACTGTACAATTTTTCCAAACTGAAAAACATAAACAAACAAGGAAGAAACAACGTTTTTAGGTCACAGAAACACTCCCAACTAAAGTTTATGAAAGTGAATGAAAAGTCATTGAATCTAACTCTGAATCACCGGGAACTCTGTAAGGAGACTTGCCGACCTAGTAGTTACTGTCAACAATAAAGAAGCAGACTATTAAACATGTCAGGGTACTTCTTTACGTCGCTGTGAAGAAAATATGATGTAGTAGTTTCACACACCGGAGAAATGCGAGCTCTTCTCTGACCACGCTTCGATTCTCTGAACTGCTGTTCTGCCAGAGAGCATCAAATGACAGGATTTCTTCTCTGAGTTCAGGCTTTTACTGTCTTGATAGCTGATTGATTATTTTTGTGTCTTTGTTAAAAATGTTTGTGAGTCAAATGTCAGATAACCACAAAGAAGGAACCCCCATGACGATGCCAGCTAACTGAAATTGTGACTGATCATTACTTGGGCTTCTAAGATTAACATCATAATCTCTTCACCAATTTAAAGCAGTATAAAGTAGGTATAAAGTCACTACCTTTAATTCCTTAATGCTGCTAAAGCTTACTGTAGCTGGGGTAGAAATGAGAAAATCCACTCTCGCTGTATACAGTGCGGCTCCTGTGGAGACGTTAGTGCAGTTCATCTGAGCAACTAACAGGAGATCACGCATATGCACAAATCCTCACTCCTACACACACGCACACAGAGTACACAGGACACACACATTTGTTAAGGCTGTACTCAGAGTTCCTCAGCACTGTTTAAGATGATTATGAGCCTAATGAGTAGGAAGGCTACTTTTTACTATAGGCTAATTAGTGTGTATTCTAGAGTATGTGGACTAATGAGTGCGTTGGCTGAGTGTGCACTGATTCAGGGTTTATACCACTGTCAGATTTTAGGCTGTGGATCAAAGGCAGGCTTTTGTGCAAGTTGTTTTGTTTTGGGGGGGGGGGTTATTGTTAAGGAGGAGGAGTTTGACTTTTAGAGCGTTGATCAATCTGGTCTGTCAATGCAGTACAACATAAAGCTCTGCATTCTTCCTTGGTGTATTCTTATAAACTGTTATTCTGACGGCAGAGGATGATTACTCTTTTTGGACACAGCATCTTCTGAAGCATCTGATTTTATAAGCAACTCACCAAAAACTCATTAGATTGTAATTTATAGTTAATCAAAGGATACATTTCATGTTAACTACTTATTGTTGCTTCACAAAGATGGTCCACACATAACTAATATTTATTACATTTAGGGCTGGATGTTGAAACTCTTTTTAGTACCAATCAAGCACTATTGAATTTCGGGGCAAATTTGTTTTGTAGTTAACACATTTTTCGATCAATTCTTTCTGACTTAAATCAGATATTTTAACAATAATATATACTATTTACTAAACAAACGCAAATTTGAGCTGCATATGTTTAACTCCTTGTTTACTCTGGCAGCAGCTCATTATGGATTTAGTTCCTGCTCCGATCCTGGAACTGCCCTCCAGATCAGGCATGGGATTTCACCATGTCTAGAAAGCTAATAATAATCTAGTGACCTTGACTCCACAACGTTTACATTCAAAGTTAAACTCCACATGAGGAAAAAGAAGTTTATTACTTATAAATTTGTAGTAATCTTTAAGAATAGTTGTGCAATTAATCCTCTGGGCGACAGATGACCTTTAGGGGAAATGAAAAAGATGTAATTAAACGTACAAAATGTACACAATGACACCTACACAAGTGGAGTGAAGATGATATTAACACAGGTGATGTTTAACTGGAATACTGGAAGTAAATGCAGTCAAATGCATCATATAAATGTCTTATTTATGATTTTTAAACAGCCGCAGAAGCCTTGGGGAATCTGGCCTTTGACAGTTTAATCAAATAAAAAACTACAATAATGCAATATTATTAATATAGTTGATCAATCAGTTTCAACAATATTTGACATTTAAAGCAGATTCTTTTTAATTTGAACACAGCATTAACATCTGATCACCAAGCTGATAGGCAGAACTCGTTAGCAAACAGTCGCTTATTTACATATCCAGCACTTTCAGAGCAACGTTATCATTCATTTGGAGCTGTGTTTCTGGCCCCCTGGCTGATGTAAGTCCAACAGTCACTCTCTTTAATCTCTCTTTTGGTTTAGACTAACACCTGAGGGAAATATCTGGCTCCTAAGCTGCTAAAATGCTCCACTATGTTCACCAGTTAGTTGCTAACTGTGTGGTGTAGAGTGGGTTTTTAGACTTTTTTGCTAAAAGAGCAGTGCGAGTGAGCCAAAACCGTAAAGAATGTATTTCTAAGTAATATCAAATAAAGAATAATTTTTGTACGGGAATTGTATTAACACTAATATCCAAACATTTCAAACAATACCCAGCCCTATATGTTTCTGGTAGATCTATATTTGTGTAACATCGATGAACCAGCATAAACAAAAAACACAGCTTTACATCAAGCCTTATAAAGATCTGCTTTGGTAGTAACTGTGTAAATCCTTAAACAAGACAAGCCACAGAGAGTCTGAAATAGGGCTGGGTGATATACAGTACAGTCAGAATATAGAATATAGTCAGTATATTGAAATATCATGTGCCATATAGCAGATTATCATAACATAATGTTCAAATTTTTAGTGTCTCTACTGGGCACGTGCCGCCACGACAAAAAACTCACAAAAGAAAATCAATCATCTGATCATCTGTTTATTACTGTCCCCACGGCTTCTAGATCTGCAGGTCCAAACTGTATTTGGGAGACAATTTTAATTGACTCATATCTGCTAACTGGCTAGTTTTTCACAGTCTGGACCAATACTGCTGAGTACGAGACAACACCATAGTATTGTGGCTTTTTATTTGTTTTCTGTAGCAACAAACACAATACACAAGCTTTCCGTAGCTATTATACAGCAACCTGAGCTTATTTGCACACTTTGTAGCTGACTTAATGGAATGTAACTGCCACGTGACACACTTTGAAAATACTCCACTACAAGTAAAAGTTCTGAATTCTAAACCTTACTGAGGTAAAGGTAAGTATTATAGCAACATTTAATTAAAGTATCCTACTCATTGTGCAGTAAATGGTCCCTGCCGGTGTTATAATAGTACTATAAAATACGATGTTTTTGGATTCATATTACCTCTGCATTAATGTAAATGTTGGATTTTACTGTTATTTTTACTGATATTTAAGGTTGAGCAAATTTTAACTACTTTATTGTTGGGTAGCTTAATCTACAGCAATGCATTATATTCTACATGATCCTCATATGTTTGCACTATTTGAGAATTTACGGTATGTTATTTTAGAGAAAGTGTGTATGTCGAGATATATGTCGTGTATTGTGGCGTAGGCTGAAAACATTGAGATATTATTTATAAGCCATATCGACCAGCCCTAGTCTGAAAGCAATGATGATATTTATTTTAGTTTGTTTCACAGCATGGCCACATGGGGAATGAAAGGGCAGTACAACACAGATGCTGGATGATGCCACGGCAGCAAAACAATGTTGGGAAATTTGATTAGCAGCATTTCATAACCTGACGTCTACACGGTGTGCATTATATCCACTGGCTACACTGTGCCGCGTGGAGGCTGACCTGCACAGAAACTACCCCCCATCTCAAAATAAGACTCTCACTCACTCACTCACTTTTCCATGGCAACAGCAGACACTGCATACCAGAGGTGCACGTGGGTTGCAGCTTAAACAAGGGCTCAGTCTTAGCTGAAGTCCATAGCTAAAGATGGTCTTCCACTCTCTTATCTCTTTTTCCCCCCTCATTTACCTTCTTTGTCTTTGTTTTGTCAATCTCTCTGTGGCCTACACACACACACACACACACACACCACTTCTGTCTTTCTCTCTCTGTCTCACCCTCATACAAAAACACACACACACCTACTTGTAGTATAACGAGAGAGAGTGTAGAAACCCTCTTCCAATCCCACAAAGCCCTGACTGTTCCCTGGTCCACTGGGCTCCTCCGGTATACCCGGCCCCTACACACACACACACACACACACACACACCAGAGAGCTCATAAGCCCTCACTGGTAATTGCAGCATTCAAAGGTTCAAGACGGCATATAAGCACCTAATGCTTTTCAAGTTCTAAAGGTGAAATGTGTGTACACACGTGCACAACAACGTGAGAGACCCCAAACGAGCCAAGCAGCTTTCTCAAAGCGTGTCTCATTTAAATATTTTGGAGCCGTTTCATTTTTCTAACGCCAAGGAGCCACTGGGAGAGGGGAAACATTTAAATGAACAACGGGCATCAGCAAATCAAGTTTCTCCAGATTGGCATGCATCCCTAATGAGCGTTTGAAGAAAAAGAAAAAAAAAATGCTCTGCCCACGGAGCTGTTGATTCCCAACGAATGTCGGTCTGTCTGTCTCTGTAATAGGCTGCCCTGCACTCTTCGCTCCACAGTGTTTACGCTCCATCTCCCCGCTGTCTTTAAAGACAACTTAGCAGGGGGAGGCTAAGCCGGGCATGAGTGCAAGCACGTACACACGCACACGCACATTCAAATACAGAGGCTGAACAGTAATCGTTCAACACACTTAATTCCATTTACACAAAGTTTTTGCTGTGTGTATGTGTGCGCGCGTGTCATCTGTAGCACATTATCGTCAGTGCGACCTCCTCCTGTCCTCCACCACGACAGACATTCCAACCGCAGGGGTCACCGCGACAACGGGGAGCCAATTACACACCAGTGTGTTTGATCAGAACAGACGGCTGACACACACACGCAAACACACTCGATGCAATTTCGGATCCACACTCGCTCATTCAGTTCCAAACTCATCTCTTTTTGGCAAATAGCTAAAGTGGCGTCTCCCCACTTTAATTTGCATGCCTGTCAACGTCTAAGAATGTTTATATTTATTTCATTTATGCGTCTCTCTAGCCGAGTTTGTTTTGAAATTTGAGATCTGGAAAAAGGAGAAGATGCTGGGTGAGAAATCGTGGCAGGGAGGAGTGGGAGTGTGGTGGGGGGTGATGGTTACAAACACATGTGACAAATGACACGAGACCCCAGTGCCCCTCTGTAAATAGCATGTGTGTCTGTAGTGCAGTATTGTATCGTCCAGCCCCTGGGGTCCCGTGGGTGGTGGCCCCTGTATGTGGCTCTGCTGTCACATCCCTTTATGAGCCATGGCTTGGCCTGTCACACACACAGAAGTGCACATAGAGACACACACACACACACGGCGCCTGGCCTGCCATGTCCCTTAAAAGCCAGGAAACACAGATGTGGCAGCAGATTAATGTTGTATGGCCCAGGAGCATGCATACACGCACACACACTTTGACACACACAGAACGGTGGCTTGAGCTCTGCTGCACTTTAAGACATAATTGAAGACATTTTAAGATGATGTCTCTGCCTTTGACGTTCTATGATCATTCACAAATCTATTTAAAACGCAACAGTCTGACAGGCTGTTGTGTTGCTGCCTTGTTAAAACTGAACATTGAAATCACTGGCTGGACTACGATTTATTTTGGACTTAATATCAGAATATGTAATTGTTCACCCACAGGCGTAAACAAAATTTAAACACATGATGAAGAAAGATACATAAGAAGAAATCCAACGTAACTTAATCAGAATTACAAGCACTGCTACAAGGCCATATTAGCCTGAACACCAATTAGCAGTATTTTGAGCAGATCTGGCAAATCAGCATTTTGATACATACTGAAGTCTTCAAAGCACCATGAGACCCCTGACGGAGCTCAAAGGAGCATCTGTGCCCAGATTCCCGGTGCATCTGTCAAAAAAACAATAATTATTTAATATGCCGAGAGGAGCCGTCTCAAAAGTCTATATCAAACACAGACAGTGACAAGTGATGAATACGGTTTAATAAATCAACATAGAAACACTGATGTATAATAATAATGATGTATGTATGTAATTTAACAATACTATAACTTTGTGGTCTGTTTACTTTGAAGGATGGCTATGAATGATCTGGGCAGTAACCTGTATTCTCAGCAGAGATCTTTTTTTTAGTTTCCCAGCCTCTTCACAGGTGAGCCAAAAGTTAATTTCGGACACTGCACAGATGCCTTGCTGTGCAAAAGGCCCTCTGTGGGCCAGAAAGCGCTGACGCATACCAAAGCAATCTCAGTGCACCACTACTCGCGCTAGCTCATCACCTCGGCAGAGAAGGTAGCAGCGATCATACTGTCTTATTCCCCTCAATCTGCTCCCCTCACTCACGCTTCACTCAGTGCCAGTCAGCCTCTCTGCCTCCTCGTCTCTAACCTTGTCTACCTACTTGGTTCCTGCTTCTCCTCTGGCACCCTCATAAATGAATCATCACATCACCCAGCAGAGCAGAAATGTTACTTAATTGCACAGACACAACCAGCGCTGTCTTTCACATGAACACATATCAAATGTACACACCATTAATGGGTGATAGGGGGTGTGGGGGACATGGCGATGCAGCTTGCGTGTCTAGCTGGTATGTGCCGTGTCAATGCAGCTCAGTATTAAAAGCCTGTCCATGTCCGCTCTCCTTTCATTGTTATACTCCCCTCCCATGTTCTCCTGGTGTAATGATTTGGATCAGATGCTGCTGTGTGGAATTAGGACCAACCCCCCCTCCCTCCCTCCCTCCCTCCCCACACGCTCCGTCTCTCACACTGGCCCCTCTGGCTGACAGGCATCTCGTTAGTGCAGTATGTCTGTCAGTGAGGTTACGAGATTGAGCTGTGCCCCCGCATATCCCTGATGTCTCTCTCTCACACACACGCATACACACAAACGCACGCTCGCAGGCTGAGTTGACATCGGCTCTGAACAGACTCCCTGGCCTCAGTAATGATCTGATGTCCTGTACATTCAAGGTGTCACTCTAATGGAAGCGTCATTTTTGTCCCGCACACCACAGAAGGACATTTTGTTAAACGGCGTTATCTCCCTTGTTCCCTCATTCTCCCCCTCCTTATCGCCCATTCTCTTCTGTCAGGTGGAGTTCAAGATGAAGAAGACCGATGCCATCAGATGGGAGAAGCTGGAGGGAGAAGGACAGGAGTCCAACATCAAACACTTCAATCCTAGTCAGTCCACTGCTTCGGCATTTACCCGCTTATTCTCTCCCTCCCTCTCTCTCTCCCTCCCTCCCTACCTACCCCCCTCTCTCTCTCTCTCTTTCTCTTTTCCCCTCTCCCTCTCTCTCTCTCTCTCCCCAAAGATCAATATAACCTCCCGTGTTTTGTGTTTGTCTGTTCTATACTAAAAATGAGAGTGGGCAGTCAAGCCCTGTTGGAGTCTTTCATTAGTCTGACGGCGAAAGTAGGCAGGCAGAGGGAAAGGTACGACAGCAAGATATGACTCAGTATTTTAGCCCACACATTCTTATTACTGACAGGATTAATTACTTATGTAAGTGCGTGTGTGTGGAAGTGGGAGTAAAAGTTAAGTGGGCAGCCAAGCTATGCTTTCCATGGAACCAGCTCAGCCTCCAGGACGCCCTGTTTGTAAGTGGCTGCTTATAACTTGGACTACTGTTGCATTTAAACATGATATTTGACATCTGATTTTATGGGATCACGTTGCCGTATGTCCACACTTGGCCTGAATATGTCTGCTGTGCGTCTGGTGCTGTATTTATGTAAATCTGCATCTGGATTACATTTCCCGCTCTCCCGCTTCATCTCTTGTTGGGATTATAGTGGGCGTATTTCATCCAGAAAATATAGAAATCAAATCACAATGTGATCCTTCATCATCTTGAGTTGGGTGATTCAGTAGTAACGTGAGGAGAGCGAATTCAGTTTATTCATTTTGGTGTGATTAAATGAGTAAAGTCAAGGTATTAAACTGCATTCAATTAAAATGTCAAACATTTTTAAATGCTTGTACTATTTTACAAAAGCAATTAGCAATTGTTTTTTTTAATTTTTTTACAGTGAAGAACTCCAAATGCCTCTTAAGGCTATATGAGCTGTGGCCTTTTTAATACTCTTTACCTTCTCCATCAGATCAGTACCCATCATCGTCCCACTACGCCTGCAAATGGGACAAGATGGTGGTAGACATCAACGAGGAGGAGAAAAGTGAGAAGCTGGAGGGAGACGCAGCCCTCAACAAGCTCTTCCAACAGATCTACTGCGACGGCTCAGATGAGGTCAAGCGAGCCATGAACAAGTCCTTTGTAAGTATTATGCTTAAGTTATCTATTTTTACACACACAAGGGCCCTTAGTCTTATTCTCATAATTGACTGACTATTCTGACTATGGTGCATGCTAACTGCGTCCTCCATCTGTTAGAGAAGCTCAACTCCAGCAAAACAACGTATATATGAGGAAGCAGTGCTAACATCTTAAAGCTTTCAAAATTATATGAAGATTTTACATAAATTATTTTACACACTTATCTTGGAGCCAAACAAAGCAACAGAGAAGCTAGAGCTAGAGTTCTGAATTGTGAAGTTAGTCTGTTCCACAGTCAGAATGGCCACAATTATGAAAATAGAACCCAGGTTAAAAAATAAAAGAATTTCTTTGTAATTAAAGCACAAAAACAGTAAAGATATGTTAGTTTTTATTAACACACACATAATCCTAAATGAAAGCAATACAACACATGCAGTGTAGCAATACAACACATGCAGTGTACAGAAGGATGTGTGGATTGCAGCTAAATGTTGATTGATGATTCATCACAGTATGATCTTGTGATGCCAAGTGTCATTTCCAAGATACAACCTAAAGCTGATGGTGCTTTAACATTCATATGGAGTAGAGATTTTTCCATTTGGAAGAGAGCACTTTTAGGAGAATAAAGGTCAGCTGATATGGAAATCAGCATTTTGAATTATTTGACTTTTCACCTTATGAAATATCAAGCAAATGAGAAATTACTTTCTGGTGCAAAAAAATCCACCGTGTTCACCATTACTTATGCAATCACTGATGCTGCAGTGGACTTATCTAAGCCCTAAGCATTTTTAAGCAGAGAGAAGGTGTTGCATAACTACAGTACTAATGAAATGACGGATCATTGCACTGAAGTGATTCCCCCCCCCCCGCCTCTCCTCCCTGTGCAGATGGAGTCAGGTGGTACAGTCCTGAGCACCAACTGGAAAGATGTGGGCAAGAGAAAAGTTGATATAAGCCCACCAGACGACACAGAGTTCAAGAAGTACTGAGCACCTCCCTCTTTCTCTGTCTCCCCTTTGTTTGACTTTGTCTTTCTTCACATTTGTCCACCTGAACTCCAGCAGGAGTCATTGCTCTGCAAGCTCCGTGGCCCTTCTTTCTTCCTCCTGTTCCCAACCCCTGAGTTATATGCTGTTGCTCTTGTGTTTTCACTAAGTGCAGGGGAGCATCTGTGTTCCCACGTTCACTTGATCAAACCACTCATGGCCTACTCTCTGCATTAACTTGCTACCAGATGGGCTCAGTTAATTTGAATAATCAGTTTGATTGTTACATTATCAGATTTTTAAAGGCCCTTGGACTCTAAAGGATTCAAATGTGACTGACTAGACCTGAAATTCTCCAATTAAACTTTCAGATCTGGTTTGAGGGCATCATTTTTTTTTTTCTCTTGGTTTTCTCCCAAATGCCCACAACCTTTATTTATGGGAGCCTTTTATGACTTTCTATTGTCAGCACTTGTATGAAACTGTTAAGTTGTTAAAAATAAGAACCAATTGAGATGTTTAAAGTAAAACTATGAGTGCATTTCTTGGCTCGTGCAGTTATTTTCCCTGTACACTCAGTAAAAAGTCAACAGCAATACTGTGCAAACTGACTTGTCTGGAATGTGTGCGACATGTCAGTCAGTGGCTTTAGCACCTGGCTGTTCCCTCAGTGTGATTCAAGCTTCACTGTAAATAAAAGATTTGTTGTTTGGCTCACAAACACTGTCCCGTGTTTTATGGCATTGCTGTCTCCGGAAACTTTGTCGAACAGGTTTGAACGTCTCGGAAGGAATCCATCAGGTGCAAAAATGGCAATATATCATGACGGGGAGCCACGCTCTGTGATTATGTGCTGGGAGGAATGAAATGTGGCATCACTGATAGGAGTGCAGGCAGTTCAGATATGGCCAACAGCTTGAGGATATGGTTTCACGTTTCGTGGTTCGATTGGTATCAAGATGGAGAGCCCGGAGTCGCTTGGCCAGCAGCAGGCGGGGATGCAGCACTGAGGTGGAGGGGTGATTTAGTTGGAAATGTGGGAGAGCAGGCAACCTCCCCTGTTCTCCAACCACATATATGCGGCAGCTATAACTTAGAGGAGGCGTCCTGCCGCTGCAAGAGAGCACTAATATGGATCAGCCTCCTAACCGCATCATCAAGCCTCTCACACCGAGTTAAGAGTTAAATTCATCACACCGTTTCATCTCGTGACGATCAAATGCCCGTTTGTGGCTCTGGATGGAACTCTCACACACAAACACACACTCCTCCACTACCCGTGACACACACAAACACACCGCCCCCATCCTTACCCCCTACCCCTGCCTGAGGCAGCTCTGTGACATCAAAAGGAGCTAAGCGCTTTGCATCGTGGGTAAGATCTGGGAGCGTGACGACTACAGAATCTTTAGTCTCATTAAAGAGTTCTAGAGCTGCAACTCTCAAACATTAAAGAACTCTGGAAACTTCATTCTGCTCATTCCTTTGGAGCAGCTAGCAGATGTGACACATCTCAAAACTGTCTGAGTGTGCAAATGTGGGGGGGGGGGGTAATTTAGAAGCAATATGTGTTTTACAAATAGGATATGAAGTCATTGGGTCATTAACAAAAAAATCCAAGTTTAGGTTTACTTAAAAAACTTTATTCGGTGATATTGCACTTTGAAATAGCTTCTTCAATGCAGATGAAAATACATTTTGATGAAAGTTTCCGAGAGTGCGTACAGTACATTGTTTTAATGAGAGCTACTCATGAGGACAAAGTAGAAAATGGAAGGTTAGAAACACAGGACTCAAAAATATTTCTCACCAGAGTGATATCAAGTTGGGACAAACAATGGGTGCTATCTAAGCCGACTGCTATTGAAGTACTTTGCACCCTATACATTTATTTACACCAAAATCGGAATAAAAGCAAGGAATGATTACCAGCTCTATAAATACAAGCTTACTTTTCCTATCGATAAATAGGTGGCGTTATACATATTTGAAATCAATGCTGATGCCAGTCGATGTTGGATGTTTCGTATCATAACCTTTGTTCTCCTGACAGCATGTTCAGAAGGATTTAAATCCATAGCAGGTATGTTTTCTACTAAGACAAGCTGTCTGGGGGGGGGGGCGGCGCCTACACCAGACCCAGAATGCGTGCCACCCACCAGTTGCAGGGCATGATAACTCTACAGACCACCCTGCAGCCTTGGTAGTGGTATGGCCACGGGTGGTACCCTCCCAGTGGCTCGCAGATCCTCTGGCAGTGGGTGTAGCTGCGGCGGCACTCGTGGCAGCACACGCCCTGGTGGTCCAACATGGGGTCGATGTTCATGGTTCCCTGTTCGCCCTCGAGGCCTCTCTAAGAGGAGACAGAGAGGACAGTGGTCAGACGTGTAGGCAGTGTTTGTTCGTGTGATGCTGTATGTCTTCAGCGGCCTCGTTTCAAACCAATTAAAAATGGATTTCCGACAGGCGGGGTGGGGAGGAGGGGATGTTGTCAGATGTGGGTTTTTGTTGTCAAATATTTTCTTTTTCAACGTAGTGCTTGCTGTTTACCCCCCTCTGTGGTTGTCAGGAGTGTGTAGCAGGGATTGGGGGATGCTTGGAGTGAGAATGGAAAGGGATTAGGAAACATGGGGCCCGACATAAGGGGTGAGGATAGAGGGCATGGTGTGTGGGGTGGCGTGTATGTATGGGAGTCTGTGTGCTCAGCAGGGCAACGGGGCCACAGCAGAGAAGGGGGGGGGGCTGAAAGGAAAGCTTTGGACAGGCTGAGACAGCCTCACACAGAAAACACACCCACGCATACACTCAGATTTGCAGTGACAACGAGGGGGCCCTCTGCCGTGACCCCGGCATCTGCTGCCGCTCGCACAGCTGTGAGAAACTCTCCTCGGCAAAAGCCCTCTCAGGTAGCCCTCAGATCTGAACAGACAGTCGCAGACGATGCAGCGGGACGGGAACACAAACAGGAGGAGAATGTGTGAGCTGTTGTTTGTGTGACTCACCTGGTAGGGGTTCTCCGGGTTGAACTCTGCCTCCACGTCCTCTTCCTCCTCCCGGGCCTCGGCTGCCTGGCGGCGCTGTCGGGGGACATCCCTCCTCTTCCTCTGTCCGCCTGCACACATCACAGTCTTAGTATCTGACAGCAGACCAAATTTAGGAGCGGAGTGGCACTAATGTGGCTCGACTCCTGATTGCACAGCCGTTTCTCTGGCAGCATTTTGAAGTCCTCGGATGAAGTTGAATAAGATTGTGTTTTGAGAACTTTTGACCTCCCAGCGTGCTCAAAATTGTACGCTCGGAAACTTCAAAAGGACTTCTGCTTTTCTTTTAAGTCTGTTTTTCTTTCTGTGGCTTAAACAAGTGTGATGTTAAATGGAAAATATTGAGACCGTTTAACCCCATGTCTTTTTTGTTTTGTGTGTGGTGTGGTGTGGTGTGGTGTGGGGGGGTGGGGGGCGGGCGTACTTACATGGGGAGTGTTTTGCTTTTCACTTTTCTTTGGATCTACATTTTCATACCTGTACCACTAGGTGTCTGATTGCTTACTGGTTGAGTAGGTGGGACGGAGCCAGAAGATTGGCAGGTCTCTGCACAAGTCCTTGATCTTGTTGCTGAGGAAGGCGGAGTCCGAGAGGGGAGTGTCAGCCGCCACCCAGATCAGATCGTCCTCAAATTTGGCTGGCATCACTTGGTCCTCCTGCAGGGATGAAGACGGTGAGGAGAGGTGAGCTGATAACTCACACAAACTTCACAACAAAACATTTGAAGGCGCAACATCACACTTGTTATAGATCTTGTAACCTTCCCCTTTAAATAGCCCACAGTCTTTGTATCCCGTCCGAGTCTAATCTGCATTAATGCTGTGCTGTTAATGATTCTTATAACAACATAAAATCAAGCCGTAAAAAGGAAGCCCTTGAGGCTGTAGTATACAGATTCCTTTTCCGCTAACATTTAGCTGTATACACAATGTCAAGACTCATCAAGATCTGAAGGGAAATAGAGATTTGATGGCCTAAATGTGCAGGTTTCTGCAGATAAACTAATGAGGTTTTCAGAGAAGAGACTGTAAACATACATACTCCTGTATCCACAGCCTGCTGTAAAAAGGGGAATTCTGCGGGGATGATTTTGCCCACGGGCGTTTGTTCCCGAGGCCTGCACTGCACTAGCCGCAGCCAAGTTTAGGGAATGTTATCCTCCAACCTTTCACAAATGGTGGCATTTTTTCCCCCTCTCCAGCTCAAATGAGTTGCTGGAGGGACAAATAAAAGCGGGGGTCCTTCTCCACTGCTCGACTGATATCCGCTATCTGACCCACTCTCTCTGGATGGCGACGCTTATGTGTGTATCTGTGTGTGTGCACGCGCACTTATCTAACCCATATTTGCCATCACTCTAAATTATAGCAAATGACCAGCCTGCAGCAACCATTATAACATCTCCCCTCGCACACACACACACTCACGATTTCACTCTCGCACACAAACATGAACACAAACCAAACGATCATTTATGAGGCAAAAAGAGGCAATAACACAAACACACAAAAGCACAAACGTGAAATAAATGATCTTTTATGAGGCAGAGAGAGGCTATAAGAGCAGCCCTGCGTGATAATTAATTGTGTGTGTGTGTGTGTGTGTGTGTGTGTGTGTGTGTGTGTGTGTGTGTGTGTGTGTGTGTGTGTGTGTGTGTGTGTGTGTGTGTGTGTGTGTGTGTGTGTGTGT
>JAVQJV010119187.1:0-13490 GCA_036024995.1 Gadopsis bispinosus
AGACACTGTGCTCTCACACTTCTCACTAAATTTCCGTTGTAGTAAAGCATGTTGTCAGTTATTACTGTATTAAGTTGTGAATCATAGGAAGAAATTTGCAATTTTTTTTAATAGAATCATCTTTCTCTTCCACCAAGGACGGAGAGCTTTAAAAAAGGATGAAACCATTTTTGGGAGTTTGGAGGACAGATAGGCCTTGGGTAAAGGAACAACCTATTGGATTCTGGTGGTAATTCAAATCTAATATTTCCACAATAAAATTATTCTCTCTTCTTTTTTTTACTGTAAAACCAGAGGCTTGAATATAAATTAATATAGTTTCAGTGACAATCTTAAGTGATCTGAATAATGTCTTAACATGTAAAAGTAAGCGAATTGATCACTGTTTGTGCCCCACTTGTTTTCAATACTCACTTTTGAAATTTACATTTTTAGCCGCACTAGCAGGGAATGGCAATGTCAGTCCACAACTTTGGCCCATGCTGATAACTCGACAACTATTGGATGGGTTGCCATCAATTTTTAAAAAGATATTCATGGTCCCGAGAGGATGAAGCCTACTGACCTAAACGAATGACAGCATTCAGTGCAAAGCACCTCTGTGCCCAAGTACAACCCAACACAGCTGCTAGAGTGTCTGTGATGTGCCACTGTGGCATGAAGTCCTTGATAAGATTGCAACCTTAAAGCGAATCGTATTCATAAATGCATCTTGTGAGCAGATCCACATCATGCCAGACTGCAAGGAGTGAAAAACATGGCCTCTTTACTAAAGAAGTAAAGGACAAAGACTAAAAGCAGAAACAGTGAACTTTAGAGGCTTTAAAATGTTACGCTAGCTTCTTCTGTTGCAGTGGTATTCATGTTTAAGGCAGGAGGCAAATATTGAAGTTTTCAGTTTTACTGCACAAACTCTGGTGTTGCAGGGCAGATTGAACTCCAGTTGCCGTTGAGGTGGATGCAGCAGGCGGGGGTGGGTTGGAGTCGTGGCTGGGAGGTGGAAAAAGATGTGGAGATGCACCTGAACCTCATTAACCCTCTGTTTTTTTTTTATATTCCCTCGGTCAGTGTCAGCAGACAGAGGAGTCTGGTAAGAGCGAACGCTATGAGCTGTGGGAACAACACCTACTGAAAGAAAAAAAAAGTGTCTGTTTATATTACAGCCAAAGTGTCTGTTTGTATTATATCTTACAAGTCGGCGTGGCTCCCGAAAGGCAAAGAGAAGTCTGTCCCTCGATTGCACTCTGCATTGCTAAAGAGAACAAGCACCATTGTAATAACTGTAAATATTATATTATCATACCTTTCAGAATACTATGAGTTCATGTTTTATTGAAGGCGTGAGTCGCTTGCAGCTTACATTAGGCTGATCCTCATTACAGTGTAGTACAGATTCATAAATATCATAAATATTTGGAAAATAAATAAAATTCTGAGAATACATATTTTTATGTAACTTAGCTCGTTATAAAACTTTTTACAACAGTGTAGCATAAATTCACAACATCAAAACCTACTTAAAAAGGCAGGTCTGACTCTTCAGTACCAAGAGGATGTTTTTAACCCCTTAACATCCAGTTTTCCACGTTTGTATCTCCTTCTGTAGCTTCTTAGTTGTTAAAATCATATAATTCCACAGTGGTTAAAAATATCCTATAACTATACAGTATTCTGTGTCATATTCAAATGCAAGTTATTTTTATGGCTGCACCATTTAATCAAATGGAAATATTTAAAAGGTTTCTACACATTTCCCCAAACTGCAGCCTGCCACGTTTGGTTTCGAAAACTTTGGGATCTCCACCAGATTTCAAAATAAAAATCTGGGGAGGGTTTGAACAATGTTTGGCTGCACAGCACATTTTTGGTATAACTGGCTCACCAGCAGGCAGCTGCTTGTGCTTGCCAAATGCAGAGTAAACAATACTGGTCCGATGTCCCAACCAGACACACAAGGGGTGTTTTTGCTCATTTTATCTGTCAAGCGTAGCGTATCATAGTGAAAGACAACCAACGCAGCATCTGGGACACCACACAAGCTACAAGTAGCAGCAATATCTAGCAAGGATTCCTTTGCAAAACGGGATTTTAAAATGAATCTTTGTTGACAAGTCTGACATGCCCCCAAAACACTAAACTATCACATAGGCTTACCCCTGCATAAGGGCTTACATTTTTAATATTTTTTTGTCCTCATGCTCTTATGGTTTTAAGTGCCATCTAAATAAAATGTATTATTATTATTACTATAGCACACTCAGTTTAAGTGCATCACTGACTGTAGGGTGGTTGAGGATGAGCTCGTCTATAACTAACAGGAGTTCCCATTCCTGCATTACCACTTCTAATTTAATAGCAATGGGATCTCCTCCATCCAGCTCCTTCATAAAATATTAGGTATTTTAATGATGGTCAGTCACATGAATATATGCATGTGTGCACACACACAATACCCCACACATACACAACTGTACATATACTTTTAATGACAGCCAAGCACTAGCATTTGTTTTAATATTCATGCCTTTTTACGTAACCTTTACGTAACTATGGGACATGTGTACACGTTTCTACGTGCGTGTGCGTGCTGCATGCATGTGTGTGTGTGTGTGTGTAGTTTAGGTCTTTTCTCTGTAGTTTCCCTCATTATGAGAAAGCTCTTTAATGTTTGTCTCCCAGTGGAGAGGGGAAGGGAGTGTGAAACTGTTATTGCAGAGAGAGTGAGAGAAGAATCTAGGGGAGGGAGCCAGACAGACACTCGTGCTCATGCGGTATGATCTCTCAGATGATGACACCCATATTTGCCTCGCTAGCATCCGTGCGGGCACCTACACTCGTGCATGCGCTCATGGGCCTCATCTGTCTGTCTGTGTGACCTCAGCAATGTAGTTGCCGATGACCGGGGAAGAATGATTGGGGCGTTTTAATTAAGAGGATCACATGGATCAGAGGGGGAAGGAGAGGTAGAGGAGGTAGAGAGGGGGGAGGAGGTGGAGGTGGAGGAGGGAGGTGCGAGATAAACGGAGGGGACAACAAGAGGTACAAGACGGTGAATAAAAGAGGCTGAGGAGAGATGATGGCAGGCAAGGAAAAGGCAAAGTCTGCTCCCATCAGACTCTGACTGCACATAACAGTGACTGGAGAGCCCTCAGGATTGTGTGATTGCCTGTGTGCATGTGTGTAGGGATTGTATATGTGTGTTTGTGTATGTGTGTGTCTGGGCATGCTCTGTTGGCCACTGATAACCCCACAGCAAACTGTCACAGTCATGCTTTCACTCACAGTCGCAGCGGTGAGGGTACCGTCGTGTGTGTGTGTGTGTGTGTGTGTGTGTGTGTGTGTGTGTGTGTGTGTGTGTGTGTGTGTGTGTGTGTGTGTGTGTGTGAAAGTATGAGGGTGTTCGTGTCCATCTGCCTCTCCCTGTCTTCCTGCCTCAGCGTCAGTCTGTTACGACATTCCTTGATACCTCTCAAGTATCAGAGGCCATGATTTATAACGGCTCGGTGGCTGCACAGGGAGTCCACAGATTGGGGAAGAAACCGGGAGTATATCGCAGAGCTAATAGGAGCCTTGTGGCCATTACGTCTGCACAATAGCTGAGCAGCCAGCTGGAGTGCCAGGAGGCGTCTTGGTGGGCTGTTGGTGGACCAAAACAGTTAAGAGAAGTTGGTAGTTGTTATACTACTCACTCTGGGCGGCCCAAAAACCTTGGTGGGGATTTCACCTGCGAGAAGATAACAGGGAACAGATAACAGAGACGTAACTCCACTTATGCTCTTTAAATTATATATATTTATATTTAAAGAGTGTGTCTGATTGGCTTTGTCAGGGCAAATGAAAAATGTGTAAATGACATCATTAAAAAATAAAAATATAATCTCTACCAGCTGTCAGAGGTCCTCCTTAAAATAAATGTTCTCTTCTGAGCCTGAGGGTAGATTTGACACATTTTGCAATTTCTATATTCGCAAATATTAATAGCAATAAATATTAACAGTTAGTTTTGGTAGCTCTTCAGTTTTCATCAGTCTGCCATTTCAGTTGATGTTTAATAATTATCGTATTGTGATGATATGATGAGATCATGTTATCATTCCACAAATGTATAATTCAGAGCAACTTGTGAATTAAACACAAAATTACTTAATTAGTTTGACCTAATGCAATGCATAATAGTGGAACAAAGGTATAGAATGATACAAGAAAGTCAAACACTTACTCTCATTGTGGACTTTTTCTATTTTCTATTTAACCATTATGTCTTTTTCTAGACAGAGCTGGCCAAAATATCAGTGCAGAATAGTTATAGAGTCACATAAAACAAGACTAAGAGTCTACAGCCATGCCAGCAGCTATGTGTGACTATACTTTTAGGTAGTTTGAGCTAAATGCTAATGTCAGCATGCTAACATTTGCTAAACACAATAAAATAGAGGCGGATGAGAATGGCATCAGTTTTGCAGGTATGTTTGGTAATGAACCAAGGCATTAGACACAGGCACTAGAGGAAAGGTTATTACAATTCATCCTGAAGGGAACATGAATGTGTGCACCAAATGACATGGTAGTCCAGACACCCAATAGTTGTTGAGACATTTCACTCAAAACCACAAATGTCAACCTCATGGTGGTGCTAGAGGAAAAGTTAGAAAACCACAGTAAGAGTCATCCTCTGCAGAGCATGAATTGTCTGTACAATCCATCTGGCAGCTGATTTTTCAGTCTGGATCAAGTGGGTCAAAGAGTCACACTGGTAGCGTCGCTAAATATTCATAAATGGCATATACATAGTACAAAAACATAGAACCTGAATTCTCATTCACCATACTGTATATTAGATATCGGATATCCTGATTAAGGTCCTGATAATGACATTTTGCGCAATCCCACTGCCACACAGTATTTCAAATTCACTCTTTAGGCCTTTAAATGATTTAGATCATCAATAAAGCCAACAGAGAGGCCAAAGCATGCTGATCATTCACTTGACAAAAAATGAGATTTCATGTGGAGTGAACAACAATAAATGTTGCCAAACCTTCACAGTATCAGCAGTCAGTTTCCTCTGCTGAGCTGAGTAAACCAACTGTGTGACTTTCAGTCATTTCTGGATGTATTGTATCAGCTTGTAATATCGATCCTCTTCATTTCGGCGACATATTGAATAACCGTGTGAGCCGCACTCATTTTTCATTTTGTAAACTGGTGTGACATGTAATGGGCACTTTCCACAATAGGAACATACAGAGTAAAGGTTTTAGGAACGCTAGTGACGTGACTCAAGGGATGGCAATGTTGCTCTGTCAGTCGAAATATCCCAACAACTATTCCATGGACTGCCATGAATTTTTGTACAGACATTCATGGTCCCCAGAGGATAAATCCTACCAACTTTGATGATCCCTTGACTTTCCTCTAATGCCACCATGAGGTTGACATTTGGGTGTGGGCGCGTGTGTGAAATGTCTCCTATTACAGAATGGACTGTAATAACATTTGGTGCACACATTCGTGTTCCCCTCAGGATGAATTGTAACAACCTAGATGATCACCTGACTTTTGTCCAATACTTTTATTCATGACAAAAACCCAATGACATTCTCTTCCGCCTCGGGTGCATTTTGTGTTCAGTGTTAGCAAATGTTTGCATGTTGATAATCGAAACTAAGACGGTGAACATGGTAATTATAGCATTTAGCTCAAAGCACAGCCTGAGTACAGCCTCACAGAGCCGTATAGTCATGTTATGAACTGTAATCAATAGAGCTGTAACCTTTCTGCATTTTAGGACAACACATTTTAATACAATGTAATGGGTTTGCCATTGGTCTGTGTCCCCCCATGGCATTAAATTATCTCATGTCTTGCCCTGCACTGCAACAAAATATATCTGTCCGCCAGTGTTTCTGTCTGCATGTGTGTCTTTCTGTATAATACGCAAACATCATGTCATGTCATGTCGCTGGATATATAGCTGAAGATGCCTCCTGCCAAGCCGGTTTTACATTTCATGGTTTTCTTTCTGTCGAAATAACAGAACAGAATAAGAATTCAAGCGGATGTAAGTTGACTTGGAGCGGTTTCTTGCTTTCTCTGCAAACAGTCGATGGAAGGAGGACATGCAGCCCCTGAAACGAATGATGGGCGATCGTTTTAAAACACCTAAAGTAGCAAAACATGTTTATAGCCTGAAGATATTCCCATTTTTGTAGATTTGCAGACTAGAATTTCTAGTAAATATCCTCTCTTGCTCTGGTCTTAAGAAAAGACAAGGTCTTTAGTTCGCACATGACAAACACAGATTGAGCCCAGTGTTTTCAGAGCTACCTATGAATGTCATCTGTGAGTACCATATTAAATAGAAGACAAAGGCTGTTAGTGAATGTGTCGTTCAGCGGCACAAAGTAGAACTTCAGTTTCCGTACTACACAAGTAATTGTTTTTTTTTGTATAGAGAAATAGTCTTTTCTTATATTAAGTACTCGCTCATCAGCCAAATTTGTCAATATAAAGACAACATAATGAAGCATTTTGTCAGCTTGAGCATTTTAATGCGCTGTCAGGTTTACAATAAAAATATAATTACAGTTCTGACAACACACAAAAGGCATGAGGGCTGGAGAATCCGACTGCTTGATAGGATTCACACTTTGTTTCAATTCTCTGTTTTCTATGACCTTTCTGATTAGTTGGTGTTTAATCTGTTTTTATTTTACTCTGTTTATTTAAATTGATTCCAGGATGCTGAGGAAACTTTACATGCTTCACAGTCCAGAACTACAGGCACTTAGAGTAGATTTGAGACATGTTCATGAAAGCTATTTAAATGTTCCCGTTTGTTTTCCTCAAGATTAAGGACCATCAGTGAAAACACAGCACATAAGAGCTTTCTCTTTTTGTAGGCGGAATGTTGCTTTTTTATTTTAATGAATCTGTAGTTCAGAGAAAATGTTTGTCTGGTTTCTTTCTCTCCTCAGTACCAATTGTATCTCCTCCTGAACTTTTAGTGTTTCTGCTGACAGCCCTCATTGTGTTTCCTGCTCTGGCAGGATTAGTGACAAAGCTTTTCTCTTGTATTATGAATCATTTTAATTTCTGGCGTGGCCATACTCTCCAGTGTTCACAGGCCAGTTGACAAAGCATACTAATGTTTGCCGCAGTTCACCGATTACCAAGCAGCCCGACAGCCCGGTGGCAGCAGCACAGCCGGACGAGCCCATCGTGCTGCTCTGCTTCTGGTCAGAGCTCTGCGGGGCTGATTGTCGGGGAACTGCGAGACATTTTTCAGCCTCGATGGCTGCCAACTTACAAATAGCTCCCTGGAGACCAAAACTGATGGAAGGTCAATTTGATGGATCAAAAGGGCTCAACAGGAGCAAGCCCTGTGCCCCTATAATTTTGTGGGTTTGACTCTGTTTCCTCACCTTTGCTGCATGTTATCCTCTCTCTGCCTCTTTCTTTACTGCCTGTCTTCACACCTTTTCTGCCTCTATGTGTTGCACACCACATGCAATGAAACAGAAATACAATTAAATAAAAAAAGTTTCCACTCAGTGAAATTAGAAAGATATGGTTACAAGGAAAGACCTCTTGTTCTTTGTTCTGGTTTCTACCATACTACAGAGTTCATGGTCGGTGGCTCCAAAAATATGCTTTTGTCCATTTGTCAATTTTAAGTGATGTGATTGGAAGGAAGGTGTATTTTGGAGAGTGTAGGAAGCAGGGAGTCAGGAGTCAAAAACAACAGAGGGTGAAATGTTTTTAGAAGTCCCATTTTTATCTCAGCTGCACAGTTTTGAAATTCTTCTTTTCTCTTCTGCTTCATCGTTTTATATGAGAGCTGGGAAATACCACCTATCAATATTGTATTGATAGCAGGATGTGAGACCAGATAATGTGCGTAAGTTTGGTTATATAAATGATGTAGCTTAAATTATGCCTCGTCTTGGGCTTTAAAGCTACAGTATATGTGAATGATGCAATTTTCTGTCCTTACAAGACAGTTTTAGCTCAGCCTGCTTGGCCATTATATACATAATTCACTGCAACCACATATTTTCTTCGATACCATAATACTTCACACAATTAAGTGCAAGGCCTTTTCCTTTTTCAACATGACAATGAGGTGGTTTTCCCAGTTTGGAGTGGCCTGCACAGAGCCCTGATCCTAACCCCATCCAACACCTTTGGGATAAATTGGAAGGCAGACAGCGAGCCAATCTTGTAGCCACTCCTTACTAATGCTCTTGTGGCTGAATCACAGCAAATCCCAGTAGCTAGGTTCCAAAATGTGGTGGAAAGCCTCCCCAGAGGAGTAGAGATTGTTAAAAAATTCATTGTTTGGTAATTAAATGTCCAACAGTCACTTTAAGAAGTGATATTCTGGTGTCCACATACTTTGGGCCTTGTAATGTATATATGATGTAGCTCAAATTATGTCTTTTCCTCATCTTAAAGGCTACAGTACTGATCAAGCTGGATTTATACTTGGTACAGTCCTGCTATTGACACCTATGGTGTAGGTTTTGATTTATAGTTCATCCACTCATAGCATTACAGCAACACTTGTACGTGATCCAGGTAACTTCTGTTTCACCCTTTTTCACCAACGAACAGGAGACTGTTACTGTGCAGCCATCATGGTCATGAACTTTCACTCACTTTGATACAGAGCAGTGATCATGGTGGGCACAACGTTTGCAGTGGAGATGGCTTTCCTAGATTTAGATGTAGATTTACAAGATCATGTAAGGGGATCTTTCTTAAACTTTCTTTATCACTATCAACAATCTCTATCTCCGTATACCACCATAGCCCCTACTGTCAGCTGTGGTGTAACCCCTTAATACAGAGCAATAAATCCAGCTTGTCATATATGAATTTTGGATATTTTCTCAGTTTAAAACCTGGAATAACTGGGGGGGTTTGTTTTGGCCTCTCACATTGTTCTCACATTGTCACTTGATACATTGTCATTATAAAAATAATCAATTATAGCTGCTTCAAATTAAGATAAATATGATAAAAGAACATTTAGTTTAATTGTAACCAGGATTCAATTGACAACAGCACCATCAGTTTTATTTCTCTGTGCATATGAATCAGTAGAGGACCTGAAAATTCACCCTTTTCTGATTTATATAAGAATCTGTTCGGAGAGCATGTTTGGACCAACTTCCAGCTGTTGTTAATTTCCTCCTGTCTCAATTTGTTAGAGGTCTGATCTCAAGTATTTTTTTCTGCTTTTTGCTTCAGTCTAATTTTAGTGCACTCCCTACAGTGTGATACCTTCTCCTCCGTTGGAGCTGTACTGCACAAACTGCTGCGTCTAAATAAAAAACCCACTGGAAACTGCCAACGTGTCAAGCAGACTGCAAGGTGGTGTTTAGCTGGACAAGGACTTCCACCCATTTTGTTATTTCCCGTTGAAACAGTATTACTGCAGTGTCATGGCAGGTCAGGCCGGTGATGTCCACTCCACACGCCAACAAGTGAAGCGCCGGGCTCTCTGCCAGGAGATGAATGTCAACCAACGGCGGTGCAAGCATTCAAGGATAAGGATCGCTCTCTCTACGGTCACCTTTAGCGGTCAAATTCATAAGAGAAAACGCCCCCTTACCCTCTGCAGACTGAGGAGGCAACGCTGTTATCTGCGGCTGCAGATTTGTCCCAAGGGGTTGAGTGTCGACGCCTGGGATGTTGTCTTCTCCTGAGGTTCAGCTCATAGTTTGTGTGGGTTGGTTATCTGATGACACCTTATAATCCTTCAAGTATTTGAGTAGTACTTTGAGGCTTTACAGTGGATTACACTAGGAAATAGGGTCGCTAACCTTTCAGCTCTTAATCTCTGAGGTATGATGGTTTAAAGGGACATTTTTCCTTTTGGAGGACCAAACACTACACATCCATTTAGGAGAGCTCTTTGTGACAAGTGATATATTAGTTAATAATTCAAAAAATCTCCCATCCTCTTAAATGTTTTTATTCATTTTATTTATGCAAAAATCTTATGTGTAACTTTTAATTTAGACGATAACAGACTTTGTTCCCATGCCAGCAATTATGTTTGTGCGAGTAGGTACCAGTTGTTGCCATTTACACATTTTAGCACGTAGCATCTCCACAGGAGGTCATGAACAGCCAGCTAATGGTATTAGCACCACTCAATTGCTTTTACTTTCAAGTAATATTATTTATGCCTGTAATATATAAAACACATTTAGACTCAGGAAATAGCATTTTATTCTTCAGTATATGGCCATTTCTAACAAAGCGTCATGCTTTTAGTTCTGTGTTTGTTGCAACAATCTATATTGAGTGCAGGGAAGGAACGCTGGTGGTTACAGCCGATTCCCAAGGCTACCAGTGTTGTAGGTTGACTGCTCCCGAGTTCCTCTGGAGGTGTGTGTGTGTTTAAAAAAGCACCGAAAACATTCTGCCGCTGTGAAGAATCGCTTCAAAGGGGCATTTCAGCTGTGTTGACTACGGCAAGATACGTTTTAAAGAAAACACTTTCTTTCTGTGATGGATCTTGGTAGAGGTGCATCCAAAGAAGACAGAAGAGGCAATATGTATGAAAATGAGCAGACCAATGTTCCAAAGGCTTCAATACCAACAGAGAGGGGATGTTGTAAAATTATACCCCCTGAATATTATTGCTCTGGGACGCATCACTCGTCATAGCTCCCAGCAAGACTTGTATCCCTGCAGCAACAACAACAATACAAGCGCACACAGAGGCACAGATGCCGACGGAGGCATGAGTAACTCACACACACATGGTCAGCAACACGCATGACCAGAAACATGCAACCTCACACAATCATAAGAGCGATTAGCAGTTTCCATCCAAATGTAGCACAAATTATAACCACATTTCCAGAAATCCCGCAACAGAAAATGAGAATTTATGTGCATTTCCACCCACTTCCGTTATGCAAATATTAGGAGTTGGTTCATTGTGATAAAGGTGGTGGCGCCAATTCTCCAGTCGGGTGCCGGTAAACCATTGCGGAAGAAGAGGGCACGACGAGATGGTGATTAAAAGAGCGCCGGTCAAACCTCATATGATGTGTTAAAATGTGATGAAATATGGTATGTATAAATGTGTTGTATTGTTTCATGTATACATTTGAGGAAGGTTACAGTCTCCTCATCGCTCCACACGAGTCTCCACACTTGCCCTAATCTTTTCCACCTCAGCCAAGCATTACTTAAATTTTTTGTGATATTTTTTGAGCTTTATTTGAATTTCTGGCATTTCCTCTGAGGGTTTTTTTTATGCCCAAATTGAAAACATGCATAAAAGCAGGTGGACGGAAAAGCACTTAGTGGTTAATTAGCATCTTAGCAAAAGTAAGAGCGATACTCTTCAGTTGAGTTTGGGAGGTTGTGTCTGGTTGTTTTTGTGGGGGTTTGACTTTGCAAAATCAAAAACACAAGAGCTAAACTGTAAGGAGTGGATTAAATAGTGTGTTTATCTGATCTCAGCAGGCAGCTGTTTTCAGCTGTTTTTCAAAAGCTCTAAAAATCCTCTGTACACAACCACACAACGGACAGACACAGTTAGCGACTAGCTGGTGAACAGAGTGGATCATTTAGCAGCTAAAGAGCCTGATATTTCCCCCAGAAGTCCAAAAGCAGCTAAACGAGAGTGGATATTTGACATACATTCATTGGGTGGACACAAACACAACTCTAAATGGATGATAATGTTGCTCTGTAACTGCTGAGATGTGTAAATATGCAACTCTTTGCTAACTGAGTTTGCAAATGCTGCTCCTCCACCATGCCTCCTACATGGATCATCAACCGGTGGGATGAAATTAGTGTCAGTGCTTCAGAATAATATCATATAAGCCGCCACCATCTGAGTATTTCTAACGTTTCTCCTTTTCCAGCGCTGTCGCTCTAAGGCATTAGCTGGAAATGGAAACTTAGCACTAGCTAGCCATAGCTGATCAAATCTGGCAGCTGTCATGTTAGCCAACAACAACCATGGCGTCTTAAGAAAAGAGGAAGCCTGCTTTTGTTCAGTTCTGTGTGAAATCGAAGACCCGTTGTTTCATCGATTGCTGTGAATTGTGGGTGACAGATTTTCCACTGTTGTCGCTGGACTGCATATGAGCTGTGCGAGAACAGACAGCTTTACATGCACAGCATCGGGGGCGGGGTTTTAGCCAACAGTCAATTGGTGGCAAGCAACCACAAGAAGCTCTCATCCTTTCATGCATCATGTCTTCCTGTCCCTTTCTGTCTCCTCTCCTTGGAGCACTTACCCCTGTCCCATTTCCCATCTCTCACTCCGTCTCTCTCCCTTCACTTTCTGCCAGCCAGGATGTTGACAACGGCTTCAATAAAGATGAACTGAAAATGACCGTGGCTGGATTCGGCTTCCCAAGACACACAATGGAAGGGACCTAGTGCTGTAATTATTACTTTGGATTCCAGCGCACAGCAAACTCATTTTCTTCAGTGTTCTTCCTCTCACCCTCTTTGTCGTTTCTCTTCCTCTCAGGTTGATATTCCTCTCTGCCTCTCCCTCTTCCCTCCCACCTCCTCTTCAGTCTGCCTCAGCTTCTTTCAGTCCCTCCCTCTTTCTCTCTTTCACTCCCTCCTTCCCGCCCTGTTCAACTCAGCACAGTCCATTATTGTTGTTTGCTAAAGTAGAACCATAATTTCACAGCTGAGGAGCCAGATCAGGTCTGGAGTAGTGATTAATAATCTGACTGTGAATAATGATTTCATCCTCCATATTCAGATGTAGGTAATTATTTGCTGCGTAATCGTGGAATAGATTTGCTCATGAAAAACAGACTTACTCAAATGTGAGATAGAAACCGGAGCGCCTTGGGTGTGTCGAGGCATTCGTGAAGCTAAATTTACATGGGTGGGATTCAAATATAGGCCCGGGAATAAGATTAGAACATTAGCGTGGGCGTCACTTCAAGCCGCTCCTGTTCCAAAGTCTTCCTCGGTCTTGTTTCAGCCGCTGAAGTGAGGCGCACTGCCTGCCTATCCTGCTCATCACAAATGTGATGAATGTGTCAAAATAAGCGCTGCGAGGCATTTCATCCTCTTTGTCCTTGTACCTCTTCTTGTCTATAATGATAATGGATTGCATTTATTTCCTTGATGGAAGTCCAGGGGGAAGCGACAGACAAGAGCGGGAGGAGATTGCAAGGATTGGTTTTTGCTGTTGTTTTGTTTGTGTGTGTTTTTTTTTTTTTAATGGGTCTCAAAGCAGCTAAGCAGCGTACCAGGGGGTGTAAGACACTGGAAACACTGTAACTCAATCACATGGATTCAGACCCACAGAGAGGAAACACTTGCTCCTGTGCATGGCCACACATGCTTAAGTCTATGAAACAAAACATTGTGTGTGTGTGTGTGTGTGTGTGTGTGTGTGTGTGTGTGTGTGTGTGTGTGTGTGTGTGTGTGTGTGTGTGTGTGTGTGTGTGTGTATTTTTAAACAAATTTTTTTTTTTTAT
>JAVQJV010119192.1:0-17212 GCA_036024995.1 Gadopsis bispinosus
CAAGAGCAAGTATAAGACAGTGAACCTGAACAATAAAGGAACTTACCGAGCGAAACACTTGACCATTTGTGATTTGTATGGGAAAGGGCGCTGCCCTCGACCTACAGCATTACAATATATATCTCACAAAAGACTTCCAAAAAAAAAAAAAGAAGTACAACATCTTAAAACCACACTGGCTCTTCATCACTTACAGTCAAAGAAAATATATTTATTTTCATGCAATAAATATAAAGAAGAACAGCATTTCAGAGAGAGTGTTTGGTAGACACAGAGTGTTTTATGGGAGATAAACTATCCAATATTTCTTGTTGCAATGTATCTACAATCTAGAAGACTTTGTGTTCAAAAAGTGAAAGAAGTAAATGTTTTCTCATTTTCTCACATACAAATTTAAACTGTACCATACAATTAGTCAAAATCAGGTTGAGTTAATAGACATTCCCTAAAGAATGATCTGAAGTCAAATGTGTGAAGAATTTACTTTTGTAGGCCTGAAACATTTCTTGCTTCGCTGAAATATCCGCCATGTACATCTCAGAGAGAGCACAACATCTCTGTACAACATATTTTTGAACAGCAGTTTGTTTGTTGCCTTGAGGGGATATAAGCCCTCTGCTGGGAGCTGGTAGAGTTTAAGCATCTTGCTCAAGGATGCTTTAGCAGAACATTCCAGTTGTGGGACACCCAATCAAAACAAAAAACCCCAACGACATACAAATGTGCTGGCAGACGCCGACCCTGACCCTGTTTCTTTCGACAAATTCACATTACATCATTCATATTTATATCCATCCATGACTGATCCATGAATGACAGGGCACAAGGATCTGCCAAGCTATTATATTTTAATATCTGGGTAATAAGTCAGTGTCAAGTGCATAGCCTTCATCAGCCATCATTCACTTTCATCTCACTGCACCATCACTCCACTGCCACTGTACTCGCCTTAAGGAGCAAAGCAGTCTGAACGAGGACCCCGGCTGCAGGAAGGGTCAAGTATTATCAGATGACAAGACAGAGTTCATGTGGAGTTCAGCCTGAATTCATTAAAATGCTGTACAGAGAGCCACCACATAGCAACATACATGTCATAAAAATGACACATTAACAGGTGAGAGTCAAGAGGTAAATGGATTACATTGCAAGGCAGTAACCCTAATTTTAGCCATGTTACTGGCATAAGTCTAGGACTGGTGATGTTGGTCTGTCAGATTGTCGGTCCACCACTTTGCTCCAAAGTGAAACATCTCTACTCCCATTGGATAGATTGTCATAACATTTAGTAAAAACATTGATGGTTCCCAAAGGAGGAATCCTAATGACGTTGTTTTCATCTTTTCATACAGCACCACCATGAGGTTTTGTTTGAAAGGTCTGGATTGTCATGACATTTACCGCACACATTCGTGTTCCCCTCAGGATGAATTGTAATAACTCTGGCGATCCCTTAAACTTTCATCAGGTACCATTATGAGATAGAAAATTTCACTTTGTCCAATACTTTGGCTTATGGCCAAATAGCTGCAAAACTAATGATTTTCCCATCAGCCTCTTCTGCACTTTGTGTTTAGTACTAATTAGCAATTGTAAGCATTCTAACAAGCTAAACTAATATGATTAACATGGTAAACATTATACCTGCTAAACATCAGCATGTTAGCAAGCTGATGCTAGCATTTAGCTGAAAGCACTGCTGTGTCTATGTAGAGCCTCACATAGCTGCTCACATGGCTGTTTTTACCTCATCCTCCAATTATAAGAATGGACTTTTTTCCTGTGGCTTATCACTACAAACATTAACTAAAACACTTGCAACAGTGGTAGAAGCTATCTCCTCCTCTATAAGACAGAAGCCTTGTTAGGACATATTACTCCAAAGTGTGCCTCGGATAAATTTATGAGCCTTTAAGCAAGTTATTTTGGTTTGCTGAAGACTATAGTTAATCTGATTGTTATATATCTCTTTCATCTTTTATTACCTCTTTGGGAAGAGAGTCAAAGTTCAAATGACTTATTATCTGTATAAAGTCTTAAGGTTATGTTTGAATATCAATCAGCTACAAGTTGTACCACTTATTACTATTCACATAGAGTAACTGCACTACTTAGCTATGATCTGCTACCATAAAAGTCCAATATAAATCCCTAATTTCAACACAAATAATCCAAAGAATATAGTCTCTTGCTCTCCTTGTTTACTGATCTCAGTCCATGTTTTTTTATTCAGAAACATGCCCAGGATCCTTATTGTTAATGGTAGTTGAGCTGTCTTTTATTTAGAGGTATGGATTGGACTGTTTTGTTTAGTGTTTAGAGATCAAAACATGGCAGAGACCACAACAAAAGATGAAATGGTAGGCTCAAGAAACAGAGGAGGCAAGTCAATGCAAAGCTGCCAACATTAAGAATTGATTCACAGTTGCAGCCAAATTCAGCAGATGGTGAGTGAATGTAAACGGAACTGAGCAATCAAATTTCCTGCAAAACACTTAAAGGGGGCAGAAAAAAAAAGACTGAAAAAGCATTAAATGGCTGGAGGAACCGAGCAGGAAACATACTGAATGACTGGAGAACAAAAAGCAGCAATATGTTCTCGCCTACGGTTACACTTGTTCCAATGCAACTTTAATCATGCAATCACGCTCGCCACCTCAACTGACGTCTGGTTGTGCAAAAATTGGATTTTGCTCACACTCATATTGGATCTAAAACCCAGATATGACAGGCTCGCCTTGTCATCGACACAGTCTGGATGGCATCCAGCCACAATGACAGAAAAATCAATGCAAAGAAGAAAGAAGAAAAGGGACAGAGAGAAAACACTGGAGGAACAGATTTAAAAAGGCACAGTATCTGCACAAGAGTGATTTAGAGGTCAAACCTAGACTTAGAATTAGCAATGTGATGTTTATAAAATCAGATTGTTATGATCCGTTTAAAAAAATCGCATTGGAACACAACCACAGCATATATCACAAGAAATGCTAGAAAACGTTGTGTCTGATTAAAAATTGCCTAAAGGAATAATCCACACGTTCTCTAAACTGAGAGTATCTGACTCCATAAATCAATTGTTGCTTCAGGCAAATCCTTCAGGCCACCTCACAGCCGAGGCCCACATTGTATACAATTCAATTCAATTCAATTTTATTTATATAGCGCTATATCATAACAGAGTTATCTCATAGCACTTGTTAATATAGAGCAAGTCTAAACCAACTCTATATGTATAGACCCAACAATTCAACAGCCTGGTGAAATCTCCTACATTACATTAAAGACCACACAGTGCTGTGCTTACATTTTCTGGACAGAGTGAAGTCTCTTCTTATTTAGGACTATTTATGGCTTCTGATATAATAAAATAAAATAAACACAAGTACATAATGTAAGATGGAAAAATAATCTCCAAGATGTAGCTCGGAGCCCAAGTTGTTTTGTATTCTGCTCCCGATGTATACAAGGGTTTACCTGCTAACCAGCCAGCCTATATTGTTCTTTACATTATACATTCTTTACATCTTACATCACAACCCATTTCTGTTGCTCTTCCGTTGTATTCTGAGAAAGTAGCTGCTCAAGGAGTATTTGCTGTAGTACGAAACCATGGTGACAATGGGTGTCGCCAAAACAGAAACCTTAAGGATTACGCCTTTAAAGACACGGTGAATGAGAATATGTAGTGGAATTAATAAATTTCCAGAGTTAGTGCACGAGACAGGTTCGCTGACCTCAGGGGGAAATGTGTGCGTCTGCTCTGGTCCTGTGCTGTGCTCCCATGCCAAACCAGAAACAGCAGCACTGATGAGATCCAGAGGCAGTCGCACTGTGCCAGCCGAGGAAGCTGCTGCTGCTGCTCTGCCCTACAGCCTGCACATACAATCACTAAGTCATTATCATTCTCAGAAGAAACACGCTCTTTATATAAGCTCTATGTAGACGGTCTGTGTTAGGACTTCTTTAGGAGAGATGCGCAATTCCCTCGTTTCCTGACTCCATTCAAGCTCTCGTGCAGCAGAGGCCCAAACCAAAAATAAATAGAAAAGAAAAGAAAACAGCACAGCGCTATTTAAAGTTAGGCCTTAAGCATTTCTGTCAAGTGAATCTTTTTTCCGTTTCCGTTTTTTATTTATTTATTTTTTTAGATGTAGAGTCTGAAAGTGTTAGCCCGTAAGGCTATCATCAAGGCTACACTAGTAGCATGAGAGCATCTGCGCACGCCTTTGGGCTTTTTCCTACCCATCACACCATGGTGGGCTCAGATAATCCTGAGGCCTTGTGGCCATGGAAACCCATTCATGTATGAATGTTACTTTGTACATGACTCCAGCAGAAGAGACAGAAAGGGAAAGGACAAGACAGGACAGTCCAGGGAGACACATCACGTGTTGGTGATGTAGCAGGAAACAAAAACGCAATACAAGTCACTGCTTTTTTGTAGCCAAAAACATATGTAGGCATATACTGTATGTCCTCAATTAACTGGAAATAAATCATCAACACATTATGTATTATGATGTTATTGAATTATGTAAATCAATCACGATCAAATCACCCTGTCCATACAGGAACGACTAAACTGAGCAAGATCACTTTCGGCTCTGGAAACTCATGGTGTTTATTATTAATGGGAAGAAATGATCACTAAATAATGACAGAAAACACTACTGAAAACCCTAATGTGATCATTTCACATGATATGGTCTAAATTTCAATTTCAAACTTATTTCAATGATAAATTAGGTCTCAATTAATCTGTCAATTATTTTATTTTTTCATCTTGTTAATTTTATCTATAAAACACCAAATTAAATTGTATTTTGTTTTTTGCGACCATCATCCCAAAGCAAAGTTTGATTTCAGATATGATGAAGAAGAAAAACAGTTCTTAAAGCTAAAATTATTAGATATTTAAGTACAGACCTTCTGTTATTACTGAACTATCTGAGCAAACATAGTCTATAAAACACTTTTAGAGACGTCAGAAATATGTCAGAAAATGATCCCTTATTAGAGCGATAACACCTGTCATGGTGACCATATTGGTAAAATGTGAGCTCATGAATATATTTATGGTTTTTAAAAAATGAGCTCCTACCTTAATCCAGACTCTGCCAGCAACACATCCTCAGAACCTACTTTAGTTATTTCCGTGGCTCCAGTAAAGCTCCAGCTAAATCTGGTCTGAGGCATGAGGTTTCCATAGGAGACTGTATAAACACTGAGCATGACCCCAGAGCATCTTAGCGTCTGCAGGAATATGTTGTATATGGAATGGCGGCTAAAAATAACCCTTTGTGCAACTGTTGTCTCTCTCTAGCTTTGTATTAGTGTCACCTCTTGTATTTGTTCAATTGAGTGAAATTATTCTCTAAAACATTTAATGAGCCACCACTCTGAGGAAAAAAAACAAAACCCATTTCAAAACACAGCACATTCTAATAAGAGGCTAAGCTGCTGGGGTTTACATGATAATGAGTCAATAATTGTATTAGAAAAGGTGGAAATGAAAAAATTTAAAATGCTGTAATAAGCTAACTGTAATGAACCTCCTAAAAAGGATTTTTGTACTAGAAAGAAAAATGCTCACACTCATTTATCATGAGCTACATAATTTGCTCTGTGACCCAGTAATGGAGGTCGTGACCTTTTGCAGTACAGCAAGCAGTGGCGGGGGGGGGGGGGGTTGCAGGGTCTGTAACAGCTGACACAGCACTGATGAAATGAGAATAATGTGAGCATTTGGTGAATCATTGCGTCATGGGCAACAAAAATGCCCTTTCCAGAATTACCGTCCCTGTGTTCACAACTACTTTGTGTTTTCTCTGCTCTGTGGTCCTGCATTCCTCACGTTTCTGTGCATCAGTGTGTGTGTTCCTGCCTCCGTGTGTGGCAGAGTGTGCCAGGCAAGGCCGTGGCAGGGTGCCGGCCGAGGTCTCTGAACCTGGCTACTCCGCTTAGCTCCGCCAGCGACAGAGAGTGAGGGGGACGTCGCACGACCACGGCTGCCCCAGAAGGGCCAATCAGGCGTGAGCGCTCGTGGACGTATCGGCGCGTGCCTTCTGCCGTGTGCAGCGCCGTGGCACAGATCCCCTCATGGACTCTAATATGTTCTCCACAGTGTCAGCGGCGCTCTGCTGATCACGCGTGTGTGTGTTTGTTCAGATAATGAAGGTGACTGTGTGTGTTTAAAGAAGTCTCGGCGCCCTCCTTCACTGCACCTTTATTGATACTGTTTGAAAGGATTACACAGAGTCACACGACTGAATGCCGTGAAAACCTTTAAGAACTTTAGCTGCCGTGGGTTTCTGAAAGTTGAAACCAGTAACTGCATTTTGGGCCTGAAGCTGATTATTATTGTGGGGAAAAAACAGCCAAATTAACACACGTGATAAGTGCTTCCCCCAGGATGTCGACCTCACCAGCCTGGACCAGTCTGTTCAGCACCATTTAAACCTTTAAAACTCTCCCATGAAACTCTGACTAATACAGCTTTGCTGGGGTTAGCAACTCCATCAAGTTGACCCACTGCAAGTGCAACTGTTAAATCTCTGGGGTATGTTGAGCTTGTAAATTGAGACTAAATTTCCAACGAGTCTGAATCAGTAACTGTGACAGAATAAAATGTTATTGGAGCTTTTATAGATTGGTGGGATTTTAGCTAAGTGCATTCACCAACTTACAGTAGTTATTTTGACCTAATACAATTATGAGGCAAATATTGTACTTTTTGCTCCCCTACATTTTTTTGTAGATTGCAGAAGATTTTACATACAAAACATATGATCCGTTTAAATGATGCAACGTTTACAAAGTGGTTTAAATTAGCTCTATGCTAATGCATCAGAAATAATAATCCAGTAAGATAATATGCAATTATACAGGAAGCTATTTTTCTGCACAATAAATATGCTTACTTTTGATAGCTTAAGTATATTACGCTGAAAATATACAGGACTGCAGTGTTTTTAGATGATGGTATTGTATGTAACAGAATGTGACAATTATAATTAACTGAAAATATTTGGATTTTGACTAAAACAGGATCCTTGAATCCATCACCTTGCACTCTGGGAAATTATGATTTTTCATTTTTATGACATTTTATAGACAAAACAAGGAAGAACTTAAAAGTGAAAAAATAATCAGTCGGTTACTTGAGCATTAGAATTACCGGCAGCTACAGTGCAAATCTTCAGTAATGATTAGCAGGAAATCATGCAAAAGTGCTTATTTCCACTTGTAAGTGAAATGCATTTATAATATATGTTAATATACCTATACTTCATATACTAAGCATACACTTAACCTCCTGTGACAACACGGGATGAAGCAGAGCGACTGTAGATAAAAGTGAAACAACAGGTATGCGTCACAGGAACACGCAGTCAGCCCAAATGTTACCTCACCGCTACTGATCCCAGCAATGTGACTAAAACAGAGAGAAAGGTTGTGTCACTGGAGACTGACAATGAACGAACAACATCTCTTTGCCTGTGACTCTGCCCCTCGGGTGACCGGAGGGAAGTGGCATAAGACCTGTCACCCCGAATCACAGCCTGGCCCATGACAGCCAGGCTCATATGTAAATGTGTCAGCACGCACAGATTCACGTGTCTGACATATCAGTTTGAATATGCATGTACAACACTGACTGGAACATCTCTGTACATTTGTGTGTGTGTGCGTGTGTGTGTGTGTGTGTGTGTGTTTCCAGGCGCACAGTGTCTATGCCTGAGCTGATCCTGGTATGTTATAGTGACATTCCCAATGGGAAGGAGCCTCACGACTGTTTTCATTTGCTAGACTGCCCATATCTCTTCATGAGTACAGGCTGGGTGGAAGTGACATCTGACTTCATCCACACTCAGTAGGGTTCTCTCGGCCTGTCACTACCTTTTCCTCTTACTGTCTGTCCCTGTTGCTTACACCTTATCCAAGTGAGGATTTACTGCTTCTTCTCCGTTTCATGTCATTGTAAATTATGTATACTTTTCAGTTTGTTTGACAGGCAAGACAAAAAAGAAAATGTACAGACATCACTTTGGACTCTGGGAACTCATGACGAGACTTTGTTTTGGTTAATGCTCCGAATCACCCGAAAATGATAACCATTAGTTGGAGCCCTAATGTGATCCTTCCATATCATATGGAAGAAAAGTTCAAGGTCAGTAGTAAATTAGGGCTCCACCAAATGATTGTTTTCATTATCAATTCATTTGTCTAATAGTTTTTCAATTAATCCATTAGTTGAATAGCCTCTAAAATGTCAGAAAATGGTAAAAAAAAAAAAAAAAATCCAATGTCCAAACTGATGTCTTTAAATTGCTTGTTTTGTTTGACTAACAGTTCAAAATCCAACAAAATGTAATTTATACTGAAACTGGCATATGTTTGGGATTTCTGTTTAATAAAGTTAAAACGATTAAAATTATCAATACTGTTGGCAACTCATTTTCTGTTCACAGACTAATCAATTAATAGAGTAATTTTTCAGCATTATGGTAAATAAATGAAATTTGGAGAAACTTTGAGCTAAACTTTAATGTGTGCAAATAGAACAATATAAAACGTGGACACGTGTGTTGCAGCATTATTCACATGCTGCAGCAGTACTGCATGGATGACTTGAATCATGATGGTCAAGATTCTCTGTTGTCTCTTCAAAATCAGACATTTTGCAATTAAAGACTCGGAGATCTGCTGTGGCGTCATTGCACGTCAACTGTAAACATGCCTATTTGCAAAGGGTTTGCTTTGCTGATGACCTCTCCCACTCATCGGGAATACGAAGTCTCCTCTACAATATCTGCTGTTTTGGACTCAAAGCACGCTCAGCTGCTCAAATGCACACTCAAGACTGCACATAACAGATTCATCAATTAAGGTCAAAATATTTATCATTTATGCTAATGCCGGGAAACTCAATTCTAATGATTTGATGACCAGTTTTAATTTTCACAATTATCTAAAGACAACACTGGCACATGTCAGTAGCCTCACCAATTATTTTCATACCAATGTTACGGAACAATATATTCATTCAATCTTCTTGATAAAACTATTCTCCCTGAAAATCATCCAAAATCCATGAATTACAACCATACTGTACTTTCAAATGGCCCCATCGGTGCAGCTGAACCAAAGTTCATTCTATAAATAAGAGGAAAATGTACACTTAAGGAGTAAGAGTTGGTGCATTTGATGACCTCTAACAATTTTAATCACCTGCAATTACACAGAGAGCGAAGCACCTTCCCTCTGCTCTTGCTTTAATGCCGTTTATACGAACTGGCAACCAGAAAATGCAGAGCAGAGTGTCAAGCAGAGGGAATCCAGAGTAGTTGGCAGGCATAAAGACACAGTTTTCCCTCTGTGTGCTGCACTCTGAGGATTATGGCTGGCAGCATGCCCACATCTGCTAAACAAGATTAAAGACATAATACCTTGATATTTCATGTTGCACAAAAGCCTGTTAGGAGCGGCTGCAGCGGTGAAGGATCTCCCATTATCTCCGCACATTTCCCAACTCGCCCGCAACACGGCAGTCACCAATCACTCACGTACACTTTTCTTTTGAGACGGCAGTCGCACAACATGTTGACTGTTTGTGCTGCAAGACACCTGCTCTTCATGGAATACAAGTGGGTATGCTTTTGAATGTAGTGGCTAAAAGCGTAAAATTTACCTCTTACTGTACTGGCTCCACATCACACATTCTGAAGGCAAGAATTGGGAAAAACAGGAAGTGAATTACTGCAATTATTCAAAATAGCTGCCTATAAAGCATGTAATTGACTTAAACACATCCTGCAGACATTTCACTTGACAATTATGATAATTGTAAATGTCTGACTGAATTGCAAGGGATTAACATAAAACAAAAACACTGAAATAACAGAACAAAGGTAGATAATTTGATGCACATAAAATTCTGATGATATTTAGAGGTTAAACGAGTTATTATGGTGGAAATGAGGCAATTTAGGATTCAAAACCATCTTCTATGACTGATGCTGGTGAATACTGTATGTTACTGTATTATGTACATCTGGCTGAGAGCGGCGAAGCTTTCATGTTGATGCTATCTTGAAAGGTTGGGAACAAAAGTTGCAGTTTAGCGTGACATTGAATGATTTTTATTTATGCATTTTTAGTTTTTTATTCCCATGTATATACACGTAGTTAAATGTAAGATGAAACCGTGCTGCTGTATGCATTCTGCTCTTGAAAACACTCTGAAAGGTTGCAAGCAAATGGACTGTGCTTTTAATTTAATATACCGTTATTGATTACAATCCCCCGGGAGCGTTATTGTAGCTTTTAACCGTAAATTGAAAGAGGAACCGATAATAAATTCTACAACATATGGCGATATTGATTTTCCCTGTATGATAAGGCATAAAGAACTCAATAATATGGTATTTAAGCCAAAGTACCATAAAGTGCATGTGCACCAGGTCTATACTAATGAAAACATTTATGTGATTCCTTCATGATAGGAAGTTATTTAGAATGATACTAACGTTCAAGATTTTGAGTATGCACTTTGCAGTGGTGGGAAGCATTTACTCACATACTGTACTTAAACACACATTTTAGGTACTTATTTTTATTTGAGTATTTCCATTTCATGCTACAATTCAGAGGGAATATTGCACTTTATCCTCTATTACATTTATTTGGCTGCTTTAGTTACTTACTAAGATCAGCACACTACAAACAAAGAGCCCTGAGGCAAATGTGTAATGTAAATAAAAATGACATGATTTGATGAATGTATTAAATATGGTACACTGAGAGATTAAACTACCTACCAGGATACAAAATACATCAAATTAGCACTAGTTTGAACATCTATACCAGTAAAATGCTACTTACATGTTAATGCATCCGCTAACATAATCCATAATCATATAACACACACCATTTTTCTTTTGATACTTTGAGAACATGTTGCTAATAGTACTTACATATATTTTATGCAGGTATTTTATATTGCAGTATTGCTACTTTTACTTAAAGTAAAGGATCCTCCACCTCTTTTGCCTTTTCCATGTTTTTTGGCATCTCTTTAGCGGGTAAAATAGTTTAGTGTGCGTTCCAAATTTCATTCTTTCAACAGGCAATTTGTAAGACAAAGACAGTATACTTTGATGCATAGCTGACAGCCAGCTTTGTCAGTCTTGCTTTTCTCTACTTAATAAAGAGCCATTTTTAAGGGCGCCTTTTCGTGCTGGGACTCTTTTTGGATCACCGAGGAAACACCGCTGCAAAATGTTCAGTTGTACAATATGTTATCAATTAATCTTACCAGCCAGCTAAGCGGCTATGTAATATTTTGTATTGTCTACTGTGTCTATTGTAAGATCATTTAATAAACACCCATGCATCAATTTATCGTTTACATATCAAGACATGGGCTTCTTTGGTAGCAGCGTCTCCAACAGTGTAAGAATACAGAAAATGTTGTATGTTTGAAATGAATGCGAGGACAGGAGCGCCACTGGTCATGATACTAACTGAAGTGATGGGGCATTTCCTTGCTGCCACACAGAATCTGCTCTTCATCTCTCCGTCAGTGTTGGGAGTGCACAGGGGTCGACTTCCCCTCCTCCCAAATTGGTACAAGTTCAAGCTCCTCCAATCCACAAGGAGTGAAATAATGGTCTTTCGGGAGGGGAGAGGGGGTGCAGGAGTATCAGGCAACAGAGATGCACTGACTTACAGAAATAATTGCACAGAAAATGTTAATTAAATCCACAGAATGCAAGGCTGTGAAATGCCAAAACTGCACTCACCGTATGGAAATAAAGAAGAAGGAATGGAGGGCAAATGGAGGTAGATATGCTTCTACTGGCAGCTTACCAAAGAATACATTCTGAATAAATACATTGCATCCATATGTTACGTAGAAAGCAAGCATCATTCACTAGCACTAAGCTCTTTCAGTTGACAACATCCCAATCCATCACAATGACTTTACATAGAGAGAGAATTTTCTGAAGGACAGGGGAGAAACTCATTATCACGGCGGTTCATATTTGAGCCATTGCCGCTGTATCGTTGACAAATGCTCCACACAGAAACCAATGTGGCATTTTTCAAAGGCATCCGGCACAATGAAACGGTTTATGAATGAAACGGTCACAATGAAACAATGAAACGTGACGGTTTCATCACGGTGAATAATGCCGGGTGCTGGCTGCTCCCCTGGTTAACCGCCCTGACTGGTGGCAGGTTTTTCTTTTGATATACTGACTTCAGGAATGATGAGATAATCACTAAATCAGGGCATACGTGTGTATGGAGGCTTTTAGAGCTAGAGCACATGTGTAAAGGCACCAACACTATCATGGGTAAATACAACCAGAGAGAGGGTTTTCATATACGGTTTTTATAACATAAGCACATTTTAAAGATTATTTTAAGCTTAATTGTGAAGTTATTCCTACCTGGAATGGCGGTGTTGTTATGTTCCTTTGGCAACTGTTGCGTTTAAGACCATTTATTAGGAAAATAACCTGTTTTATTATCGGAGCACTGCTGCTGCAATTAGCACTTTTGTCATCCCGTTTTAAATAATTCAGCTCTATAGCTTTTGGTACTGTGAGCCTGCATATTACAGCACTGTTCAATACAAATCACTGCAACAAGCCCTTCAACTATAACGGCGTTGAAAGCAAATCCTTCCAACCTCTGTGCAAGGCATCCATTAGTTATTCATCTCAAGAGTTTACCAACAGAGTCATTACATGTGCTTCCACTAATTTGAGCAGCTTCTGCAGGATTTCACCAAATCCCGAGGAGAGTCCCTGCACCGCCCATCTACACCACGTTCCTGCCGAACAAAAGATTAGGAGACATCGTGGCTCGGGTCTGGAAACCTGATTGGCACGGATTTTTAAAGGCTAAAATGGCATTTGATTTGAGAGCGACGGGCCGGGCAAATGGACCCCAAATAACCAGCTGCCGCCTCCCAAAAGCGCGTTTGCACGGAGAAGTTGTTCTCTTGTTGCTCGCAGCCTGCGCGCTGCCCAACGTGTTACACACATGCAACTATTTATATTTATATATATATATTTATAGAGAGAGAGAGGGGAAAAAATGAAATATAGAGAGTGAAAATGAAAACAGAAATGAACCGCAAAGATGCAGCCGTCACCTGCGCGCCACGGTGCCAAACGGTGCGTCCAGGAGCCGCGACATCGCACCAGGGCTTCTTCCGTTAGAAATGAGCCACATCCAGAACAAAGACGGGACATAAACACCATTACAATGTCAAGAATTAAGAGGCACGTTCTTACCGCTATGCGAGTCTGTGAAGATGCTCTAAGATGTAAGATGATCCTGCTTCTGTTGGGAGGGGGAGGATCGTCGTGGGCTCGGCGAGGTCCAAAGTTGAATCCCGCTTCCCGGGAGGAACCAGCAGGGCGTTTGGATCCTGCCCTTTTGATTTGATCTCATAGCATCACTACGGGACGGGGACGCATTCTGTGTCCGTGCCCCGCCGCGCGCGCGCGCCTGTCGTCGGCCGAGGGACGTCGATCGGACTATGTGGTCCGCCGCGTAAAGCCGGTGCCAAAGTCCCCGCGGGCCCGCTCCGTCACAGCGATGCTAGACAATAGGCCGGTCATGCTGGCACGTGCCGAGACCCGCTCCGCTGCCAGGAAACAGCTGCATCGGCTGATTGGACCCAGAGCTCGAGAGCTCGTTTGCTCACATCTCTCTCTCTGTGACCGGCGCGAGAATTTGGTGAGAAATATGTCAGACGCTCACGCGTGCCAGTCGTCTCCGGTACCGCCTGTCGGGTCTCCTCGTCGTCCCCCCTCCCTTCGCAGGAGGAGCGGACGGACAGTGGACCTGTCGATCTGTTGATCACTGGGGGTCCACCGACATCCTGCGGGATTCCTTTGTCTCGTGTTTGCCGGGACCGGAGCTTTCGGTACTGGTCTCGTTGGGTGCCAGCTGGACTCGCGGACCGGACCCGTGTTCGCAGGGGAGCAGCAACGCAGGATGCTGCGCGTACGCGTCTTTGACAGTGCGCGCGCCCGACAGGTCACACATCTTGGGTCCGCAGACATCTGCCTGAAAGAAATGGCAACTGAGGCAGAAATCAATATTAAATTCTCAGAGTTTTTATGGCCAATACAGCCCGATATGTCTGCGTTGCAGTTTAAAATGGCACCACGAGGTTTTAACATCTAAGGTGCCATTTTAATATCACAATGATATAATTTTATAAACTAATATGTGTATAGTGTTACTTAGAAATGTAGAATAACTAACTATGGTTTTGTGTGTTCGGTATGTGGCAACTTAACTGCATGTTTCACCCTGAATAAAAAATGGTTCGGCTGGTTCACATTACAATATTAAAATGTTACAATCGGATTTTATAGCAAGCAAGTTTGAGCAGAGCTAGGCAATTTAAAGCACTTTACACAAAGCATAAAATGAAATAATAGTAAAAGTACTGGTAAAAAAAAAAGCACTATAAGTTACAGTGAAGTCAAAGAGCAGTGAAATGGAAAGTTGTAACAGAACAGTGTCTTCTCTTAACATAATTGGTCTGGTCTGGTTTGTGTTGGCCTCCAAAGATGCAGCACTGGGACTTTAGTTGGTTTATGTGGAACCCACAAAGCTTGGATAAAGTGCAGCTATGAGAGTTTAGCCCATTGGATGGAAACGAGGCATCGACCCATGACTAAAATGACAGCTTCAGTGCTCTTCAGATCCTTCAGTGGACGATGTCTGCGAGTCCATTCGGTCAAAAGGGCTTCCTGCTGAGAAATGAGTGGAAATGATTTGGATCGTTCCAAGGTGCTTTACCGTTTGTTACAAGCTGACCGCGTGAGGGCCGGCGTCTGGTCTCAATCTGCTTTGGTGGAAGGCCTCGAGCAAGGGAACACATATGGCTCATTTGGCTAATTGAAACAGCTAGTTGCTTTAAGGTTTCAGCTTGATTATTCTAAAGCGGAGTTGTTCCATCCACGCACCCCTCCTCTATTCTGCACCCCTCTAAGGCACATGTGCGGTCTCAAACAGCCCGAGATGGATTGACTTCTGAATCCTCTAATCTCTGTGATTAGAGAAGGATTCAGCATTGTGGGTCCTTCGGGGGCCCTAGGGTGCAGGAGTCACACAGTCATATGGTTGTGGGTTTTTTTTGCGTGTGTGAGTCTGCTCACATCTCAGACCTTGCCCGACCTCAAATTGCCTCTGACCTGCTGGGCATTGATGGCGCCCTCCTGTGTTTCTCTAGGATAGGCTACATCTGACTATGTCAGAATGTACATGATGCTCATCGGTAAATGGAGGAAGCGAGGATAAATTCAAGGCTGGATTTATAAAGTTTTGAATGGGCGCTGGCATCCATGATACTAACAACTACCAATCACTCTCCAACAGTGGTAGGGGGGGCAGTAGGGAGTCATTCACAACCTGTAGACACTTTTTGGAGTCATGACATTGTTTGCAGGCTGACCCAACCTTCATCATCTTCATTCAGCCCATAGATCTATTAATGATTTGTATAATACTTCGAGCTAAGTAGACTGTCAATATGAAATGGCCTGACTGGACTCCACGTGCCTGTAGCTGTCTGCTTTGGGCTGGATGTTCTGGGGAGGAAAGGTCTGCTCGTGATGATAGCAGGAAGAGACAAGTGTGACTGATTCACAGACACACGACATAGCCAGAGAGTCAGACAAGATGGAGGAGAGGTAAGAGCAGAGGACAGATTCATCGCAGGTGAAGGTGAGGTGGTGGAGAGCAGATGGAGGTGGAAGAGGACAAAGGAAAAGGCCGGACTTGAACAGGGAGGGCGCCCCTAGCCGGCAGAGTCTTGCTCCTGTCTATATTTAGCACAGGGACCACAGATTGTAAAGAGTGCTTTGGGGCCTTGTGTTCAGACAGGCAAGAATTGCTGCCATCCGTCTCAGCGACTCGCAGCCAGGCACGAGGAGTGACGGGGGGGGGGAGGGCATGTTGTCTGAGTGCACACATGTGCAGAGTTGATCACATTCTGTCAGAGCAGATGCCTTCGAAGCAGAGAGCTGTGCGTCGATACCTTGATGAGCGGAGCATCATCACTGCACGTAGCTCTTCCTAATGGTGCGTTCATGTTTACAGCAGTACCTCAAGCTCTTCATTTCTCCTTCCCCTAAGCATTTGAAAAGGGCACAGTATCCCCCACCACCATCTACCCACGTCTGCTGAAATAAAATAAAAGCAACACTTGTCTCGCTGGAGAGGATTGACATTCAGTCCAAATGTCATAGCAGCTCAAGCCATTTTTGACCTTCCTCGTCTCCACCACCTCCAGGACTGTTGCCAGTGGTGACTGATAACGCACTGAGCTGTTCAGACACCAGCCTTCTGAAGGTGATATATGCACGTCTTAAAGATCAAATACGTATCACCTGTAGGCTTGCCAGTATCGTATTTCACAGAGCACAGTGGCTTTGGATGATGAAGTATCAGTTAAACACTCGAGAGACATTGTGAAAATCTTAAAAGCTTTAAAAAAACAACATGGTTTTCTAAATGGTGAGCTGGAAGCTTTTCTTTCATGTTCATGAATTATTAATAATTATTTTAGAAACTGCTCTATAAAGTTGCATCTCACGACTGTAACTATGAGCTATTAACCAACAAACATAAAAGCTGAACTTTTTTTTTTAAAGTAATCTTAGGATGTGACATCAACGTTAGATAGATGTCAGAGTCACTGGAGATGATTGTTTGCATTTGTTCTTAAATGTCACTTCCTGCAGGTGCCATCTACACGTGTATTTTCATTCGCACAAACAGGACAAATAGGGTCATAAGTAAAAAAAATATTGATTTCTATTGAAGCCTCATTTTGTGATTCAAATTTGTTTGATGTGGGCTAGCGCACCCCCCCCCCCCAACTGTTGTCTAAGTTATACTAAAAGGCCTAACAGTTTAAAGTACCCGTTCATCACCATCTATTATGCTCCAGAACTGTTCGAGTTGAAATAAACCTGGACATTGTTTATCAGTATTGCCTAGATTCACCGATCAGCCATAACATTATAACAGCAAACTGCGATGCTCTGTGTGTGACACCTTTCTATCAGAACCAGCATTAACCTTTTCAGCAGTTTGAGCTACAGAAGCTCTTCCGTTGGATCGACCTTCGCTCCATGACCGTGTCACCGGTTTTCCTTCCTTGGACCACTTT
>JAVQJV010119194.1:0-11899 GCA_036024995.1 Gadopsis bispinosus
AAGATAGTCAAAGAAAAATGTATAGTAAAGGCAGACAACAATGACAAGCTTTGAGTTTGAGCTGGTGTTTTTCTTCCCCTACTCTATTTTAGCTATCATGACTTGATTTTTTGGGATTCTGTGTACATTATAAAACCTCTATGAATCTAAAAACAACACAAAACCCTACTGCATTTAGGATTATTTTGGAAAATATTCCTAGAAACAGCAAGTCTACATAATGCAACTGAATAAGAATCCTGCACCTCAGATGGTTTCGATTAGTTTTACTATCTCAGTGGTCAAGATTCAAAGCACATGCAACAACAGTAAATGCAAAGCACTTGGGGAGACACACCTTCATCGCTGGAGCTGCAAACGACATTCAACTCGTCCGTCAAAATCCAATTCATCACTTTGGCTTGTTTGGGAAAGTCAGAGGTAACACAGCTAAAACATAATTCCTCCTGTGATTGCGCAGGAGGTCAAAGTAACGATTACTTTTCCAGCAAGTGACAGTGACGGAGTTGCTTTAGATCGTAAAGGAGCTCTCAAGGAGCGTAAAGAGCCTCCAATTTCTACAGCATTCCTCAAAGTGACATGCACATTGCTTTTTAAAGGTGACATAAATGCCTCAGCCAGCAATATATCCGGCTTGTGCATCTTCCTCCTCCTCCTCCTCCTCCTCCTGCAGCCCGGCGAAGGTTTTAACGGCCTAGCCGGCGACATGTATGAGACCAAGCCCTATTAACGCAGCCCGACACTCGTGACATTGATATTCATGGCGATCACGCAGGTCATTTAGGCCCGTAGTAGGGGGAATTATGCAGAAAGTGCAGAGTGATGCAGAACTGCCAGACAAAGCAGCGTCTGGGACCAGAAGATGCCCTTGGATCGTTTCCTTTCAGTGGACTCCAGCACAGTCTCAGGAGTGTGTGTGCGTGTGTGTGTGTGTGTGTGTGTGTGTGTGTGTGTGTGTGTGTGTGATCGTTGATGCGTGCCAATTTGTCATCATCTCAATATGTCTTCATGCTGATCTCGTAGACCAAAATATCAGCCGCTCCTCATGAATATGTAAACAGCGAGATGAGGACGGCCACTCGGAGGAGTATGACGAATTTGTCCTTGTCGGAACATCTTAACACGGCAATCACACGGTGTTTCTCATTTGAGGATTTAGCATCTAATAAGACAGAAACATGCACAGCCTGATGCTCCAAAAAAGCTGCGATACACAGGAAGCGACAGGCAAATAAACAAAAAACAACGAGGGAATCCTGCAGAAAGTATGCAGCAGCAAGAAAACTGTAAGGCTACTTTTTTATTTTTTACACCCCAAACTTTTCCCAGCCGCTGAAGCACATCCTCAAATTTGATGCAAATGTCAGATGAGTTTTGTGGAAAAGTAGTGAAATTTGCATATTGTGCTTGACAGAGTCATCCCATCTCTCGGCAAGAAATGTATCAGCAACACTGCAGTGTGGAGCAAATGGAAGCGATTCCAGTCACCAGTCTGCTCGTGTCATCCCCTATCTGGGTCATGCAGACTGGGATCGACGATGCTAAATGGCATCATTACTCCGCTAAGTGCTCACCCTCTTTTTCTTGTGCATTCCAGTTATACTTTTCAAAATGCTTTTTTGCTCCGGATGGCAATTTGCAGAGCAGCAAAATAACGAGGGATGAAGGCAGCGGCACGCAAAGTCGGGCCTGATCTGATGTTCTGGGGGGCTTTGCGCTATTAGCAGGGGATCAAGCATCACATTCTTTGATCTGGAGTGATTTTGGGGGAACGCTCAAGTGAGGTCATCGAGACTGCAGAGGGTGGCTGCTATCAAAGTGATTGGGTTATGAATGGGAGCACAGTCTTCACAGGAAATTCCAAACCGGGTTGAATTCATGCCTCTGAATAATCCACAAAAGAAAAATCTGGCGATATCAAAATGCTACTGATGTCACTGAGTGATATTTGGCTCGCTTGGTCATCAAAAGGATTCTGGAGATTTGATCACAGCATTTCTAATGCACAGTGTAATGGGTAATGAAGAAAGGAAAGGACACAAAATCGCAGGATTGTGGGTCATTTGTGGGACGGCTGTTCTCAGAATTCCAGGGCAGAAAATATAAGTGGCTTTAGTGCTGTATTATTAGCAAAAAAAAAAAAAAAGATTACTGTGTTCCAAACTGTGTTTTCTGATAAACACTGTGTGCTTTGAGGAAAATAGATTTGTCATCCCTTGAGGGATCATTCTCATATATTCTTATCAGACGGAGATGTTACACAAAGACGACACTGTGGTGAAATATCACAGCCCTGTTCTGTGTTTAAGTGTAATAGTCAGAGGTAGAACGATCCAGAAGAGAGGTTCCTTCATGCCACGCTGAAGGCTCTTCTGCTCAGCACAGATCTGTGGCGCGGGGGCCGCCGTCTGGTTAGCGTCGACTCTTAAGCGTTCTAAAAATGGGAAGTGTTTACAGTGCGGGGCCGCGTTCTTTATGAACCCATGCGGGCCGGTCGGGTCTGTTTCCAGTCCGACTCTTACGAGACTTATCTGCTTTCACTTTGCTCCTCGAACATGACGGATGGTCCCCGTTGGCAGCCGTTTAAGATCAAGGACGGTCGGTGCTATCACCAGAGGTGTGCCTTTCAACCTACCACATGGTCTCCATTTTCCTGCCGCGGTTCGTGGTTATGGGATAAACTCAGGTGCTGTAGTTTGCTTGAGAAAATATTGACTTTCGCTCAGTTTTCATGTTTACATTCAGCGTGTGACATTTTTAAATGTCCTCTTGGAATAACCTGTTATGCAAGAAGCACACAGGCAGCGTGACGACCTTTAAACACGTATAAATGACCTTGCAAGCTTTCACATCACAAGCCTTTAGCGAAGTCTAGAAATGTTCAATTCAAATGCATGTTTTTCCAGCTCGGCTTTTCTACTCGTCACTGCGTAAACAGACGAAGACTAAACTACTTTGGTTTCCTTCCTGAAATGATGACAAATGGCTTCAGCTTGAAGAGGTTTACAAGGGTACGAAGTTCAGTGTTTGCCAGTTGCCTGTTTTTCTGTCCGTCGCGGAGGTCGACGTTGTTGAAAAACTTTGATGCAAAAATGCAACATGTCAAACTGTTTGACTTGCAGATGATTCAAGCTGTACAATCTGTCTGCCCTTGAGGAGGAAATAAACCCATTGGCCCAAGCTAAACAACAACTTGCTCAACTTAAACCCAAGTGACGAATCGGCAAGAAAGGAAGCAACTGTAAGCGTCTCATCCTCATATTCTTTAGCAAAGCATTATATGTTTGAAATATTTTGCAACCTGACCCGTGTTTCCTGTGTGAACCTGATCACTGTCACATCAAAGAGGTCTCCTGGCCCACTAGCTGCCCACATCACCGTGACTAAGACCGCCGTTCGCACGCGATCGTCTTGTGGTAATCCAATCCAAATGCAGTCTAACACAACACCTGCAAAATCATCACTATATTATTTATTGAGGATACAGAAGCCCTCGATATGAACTCCACACACAATCCCTGGCATCAAAAAGGCGCCCTTCATTTACATGTGTTAAAATAAAGGGTTAGGTGTGCTTCGTGCTTTGCCCACCCACCAGGCGAGTCATCGCTATGCTGAGTGGCTGTTATGGGAGGCATCTTTCATAAAACGCTCGCAAGAGTTCACATTTACATTAAACGATGGAAATTTATTCTTGAGGGAGGCCTGCGATGGTGCCACACAAAGGAATTCAATGAGGTTCTTCTGCAACGACCAAAAGTGGGTCATAGGATTATGTGAAAGTATTTCACAAACAATTGTCTTCCTAATGCCTGGAATCTTGACTGCCCTGCTGGATTACATGAAGGAGGGAAGCGCACATTATAAACATGGACGGAAAGTAAAAAAATATTTGGTGTAGATGGAGATCCATATCAGTCCGGTGGAGTCAGGAAGAGGCATATCGGAGGAAACTCTGGTCAAAGTTAAATGCTTTCTAACACATTGTGCTGTCTTTTGCTGCCTTTTCAACGCTGTCTGAATGCGGCGTCACCTTTCCGCGCCCCCACTCTAATGCATTGCCAAGGCCATAGGTTATTAGCTCACATGTCACACCTTGACAGCTTCACTCTCTTGTTTCAGCAATGAGATACCTGGGCCACGTCCCTGTGGTCATCCTCAAATATGCGCTCCCTCGAGCCCCCCAGGCTTTGGAGCCAGGAAGCAATCAGCTTGCCAAGACATGAGCTGAGAGTTCACTGTCAATAATGAGCTGTTTAAAGTTGCAACGAGACCGACTGTATTTGAAGATTTTCAAAGGGGCAAAGCCAACACTTGTTTCAATATTGATAGGGAAAGTGGTGGCTACAGGCGCTGGTCCCATCGCTGCAGGAGACTGTGCTCATTATTCAAGGGACATCACGTCACAGAATTTAACATTATGAATTAGATTTTAAAGTCAAAAATGTCAAACAACACATTTTTTTTAAAGTTACACTCTTTTAATGATTTTAATGAAATCAAACCCCCTTTCTGATACCATTTATGGTAGGCATTTTCTTTGAAATAGCCATTCATTGTATTTACATTCAGTAATTATCTCTATAGAGCCTTTATTGGTAGTGACGCGGTCCTCCGCCATTCTCGCTCTGGATCCAGATTGCTTACGCTGGATTGAATGATACAGCATGTAATCTGCTGTATTTTTATCTCACTGATGACATCCTCAGTATTTGCACAATGAGCTGTATTAAGCCACTGCTAAAGCAAACTGAACATTTCCTACTGCTTTTATTGTGAAGGCGCCACAGGAAACACAATGCATTTTTTTTTTTTGCATTTTTGTTAACAAACGTTTGTTACGTGTGAGTTTGTTTGGCTGCACTGTAAACAGACACCGGTTGCTCTTCTGCTGCATTTCGGGCAAATTAGCCGCTCAGTGAGCATTTCCTGTTGTTATTGCTGTTGCCACGGTAACCACGGGTGTTACGGTTATTTGGTCAGTAGAGATAAGAAGCTGAATTATTCCCCATCAGTTACCTGGCTCACTCTTTAGTTTATTGATGTAACCCTGCCAGTGATCGTGGATTAGTGTCACTGCGAGGCGCTTCGTGACAAGAGGATCTGCATGTGCCGAGAGCGTCGCTCGAGTTGTTTTACAAGGTCAACGGTCCACCTGAAACCGCGGATGACAGGGACAAGTAGTTCAAGGACTCTTGACGGCATCCGAGAATAAATGAAAACCTCGTCCCATATTCAGAAAGCCACCAGGGACCAGCGGGGTCAATAATATTGAGGTGCAAACAGTGCAGTAGGAGAGAATGTGGCCTTTTTAGGTTTCACTGAGAAATTAGGATAGTCATCGACTCGCAGCAGAGCTTTTACGTTTCCCCTCGCTCGTGTTATCGTCTCCTGGTCCTTGGATGCCCATAAACAGTGAGAGGAGGGACGGACATACGGAAAGCTGTGTTCTCCCTGAAAGACATGCTGGACGATGGGAAGGGAAGAGGGTCCGTTTAAAGGGGAAGTGAACACTTTATGTGTATTTGGGTACAAACTGAGACATGCAAACCCTATTTTAAGCATTTTAAGTTGCCCCTCAAGAGCTTTGATTATAAGTAATATAAACACACCGAACTAAACATCTTGGACGTTAACTTGCATTACCTTCATTTAAACAGTGGAATAACAAGCACACTGAAACTTACACGAGGAAGGGTGAAGGATTGTTCTAACCACATGCAGCCACCCACCTTCACTCCCCTTAAATCAGACTCCTGTGCTCCACTGTTTATCCTCCGGACAAAAACACAGACTTTTTCCTCCCCAGTCATATTTAGATTGCTGTGACAGCCTACCTGAGCTATCTGGACCGTGGTATACTTTCGTGGGCCCCGTTTACTCCTCCGGCTCCAATAATCATCACACGATGCTGCAGCCTCCTGCTAAGGAGACATTATTTACCCTCGCCTCAGCCGGGGTGCAAACAGGACACACTCGCTTACATTTTAAGCTTTACAAACAAAGCAGATTTTGGATTCTGCGCTGTCACACACACACGCACGCTTGTTTTCATCATATTGTTTGCTCCATGACTGCCAAATAATACTTGCCGCACCAAAATCATGAGCAGCATTTGGAACCGGTTTTTCCAGGTAAACCCATTTCCTGAGGCTAACTTTGTATTTTGATTAGACACAATCAGTGTGGTTAGCCTCTGAGCCAGGACAAGATGTTCCCTTGCCCTTGTTTTTATTGCTCAAATTAATGTTTTAAAGTAGTGGAAAGGCAATTACGGTGCGCTTTGCAACAATAATACAACCCAAGTAGTAAGATTACTTATGCCAAATAAACACTTTTGCAATAAGGTCTTTATCCTTAGCTCTCATAATGGGCATGAGTGTTCTGACTGAATTCAATTTCTGTTACGTTTGCATTTGCCACATGATGACTCTTTCACCATAAGTGTTGGGCAGCAACGTTGCAATACTTTCTCTTCGTGGAAGGAGTTACAATTTGAAATTATGCAACTACAGTGTGTGCAGAAAACAACAGTGTATTTCTTCACTATGAATAATCCAAAAACAACCAAAATATACATATACGAAGGACAGCAATACAGTAGGGAGACTGAGGAACTATGTGTGCACGCATCATTTCACCAGTCAATATGAATTCGCCTGTAAATCCTGGGTTTGCTTATTTTGTTGACTCTCTCTCAGCGTGAGCAGAGCGGTGACTAACCTGCTATCGACATATTCAAGGAGCAAACAAACATTCTGTAAAACCTCAGAGTGCTCATTCTAAAGTTTTGATGCCGTGTTCACATATTTCTCCCACTACTGTAAATATCTTCACATGCCCTCAGATCTCAGAACTCACCAGCAACTCCGGATCGCTCCGTTATTTCCATTCCCTCATCTCTGTACATTTATAAACAACAGATCTAGAAAGCGCAAGTTTTACGCTCAAGTGCAGACATTTGAAACGTCGGTTCGCACCAGACATACCCTCAGTTTGTGCCCACTCTTCGGGGACATTTTGACTATTTTTCTTTCATGCACCCCAAAAATAAAATGACCCGATTAATAAAATATTTGTTTTTTCAGAATTGACAGACTTCTGGAGAATTGTGGAGAAGGCTTTGAAACTGCATTTGAACCACCAGATAGAATTTACAGATATAAATATAGAAAAGACATTCTAATCTTTTTGTTGGTTAGTTAAACATTTGAATAAAAACTCGTGATCTCAGTGAAATCCTGGTTATGGCCCCGACTTTAAACTTGTGCTATAAACATATTTTGTCTTATTTGGGAGTGAGCTTCACAGTGAGTGCAGGCCAAGCTGTTGATGGACAGTACATACCTTCAAAACATAGGCTTAGGCACATGTAGCATGTATGGGGTAGCTGTAACAGAGGTAATGTTAAACTCAAACTAAAGTCATTTTTAAGCAAGAAAGTAACTTACACAACGCTGTTACAACCATGTATTGCCTACAAACATTTGCATGATGATTTATGCTGCGAACGTGCAACACATGCACGCAGCAGGTGACAATCTTCAGAAAAAAAAACTATTTGAATAGCAAATAGGCTCTGCTGTTGTTGGTGCCCAGGGAGGAAGACGATGTGTTGACAAGAGTCAAAAGGAGTGACAAGTGGAAACAGCACAAGGCGAAAAAGGAAAGGGATGGAGGGCGAGAAAGCAATGTGGCCGCCAGCTGGGAGAGAAAAACAGCGAGATTGTATATGTATGTGCAGATATGCAGGGCTGGTGGAACAGCGAGGAAGATGTGTTCCGGCATGGGGAGCTGTACAGCAGGAGAGGGAGCAATGAAGGAATGAATGTATGCATGAAGGGGGCGGTGGGGAAAAGGAGGGGAAGAGAGAAGCTAAAAAACAAACTGTGATACACACAAAGCGGAAGGGAGAGGAAGAAATAGAGCTAAGGCTGAGGACAAAGAAAAAGAGACGGAGCTGGAGCTCGCTCGCTGTGTTTATAGGCCCCAGATGTCCGGAGGTAATTGTGCAGAGGGATTGCTCTGCAGACATCTGGCTGCTGAAAGCTCTATATTCTTTCCCACAGACGCACACTCAAATAAATCCATCTCAAGAGCCCCACATAATCCCATTGGACCCACTGCTTATAGCATGTAACCTGGTAATTTTAAATCACTTCAGGTTTCCCCTCTAATGGAATTCACCAATTTAAAAGGGGATTCTTTTGAGAGTTCGCACGGAACTCCCTCAAATTTCCACTTAAATGTCAAACGTTGACGCTGATTCTGAGTCCACTGTACTACAAGCGTGCACGCAAAGAATTAAATGAATTGCAACTTTTGGTTTTGATGCGTTGTTTGGACACGCGTCTCTGTCTGCTCTGTCAAAAGTTCCACTCTTTCCCCTCCTGGCATCACTCTTGTCAGTGTGGACTGGGATTCCAGACATGGTGGACTGTTTGATGCCGTTGCCATGTTCTCAGTGTCTGACTCTCTTGAAACTGTGCACTGATGCCCGCAGTCCACCTTGGAGGAGCCAGACTGCAGCGCTTTCTATTCCAATCCGTCTTCTTTCAAGTCTGCCAGTCCGTGCGTGCCTTTGGGAAGTGATGCTGAATTTCGACCGGTAGAACACCTTCTGAAACTATGCGAAATGTTTGTATAATGTATTATTGAATTTTGGTTATCGTAGCAACACTGCTGCAACTGATTCATTCATCTACCCTAAAAGAAAGAAATGGGCCGCAGCTATACTAGTCTGCATGCCTCTTCCTGCAGTTACCCAATCATAAGTGATGAGCGACATGAGCTGGACCGCTACCTGTGATTATAATTAAAGGTTTAATCAAGGGCGGACAAATTAGACTGTTATTTCTCAATCATATCTTCCCTCAAGGAAGTGGTGGGTAATGCAACATTATGGTGGGAACCTTAGACCTCTTCATATTGAAATTAACAATTGGAATCCAATAAAACTGCTACTTACTCAATCTTTGCACAGTGGTCCTAAAATAGCTCTTCTTTAACACTTCGTGCACACAGAGCTTTCCTTAGGAACAGCCATTGTGTCATCAGTAACTTCAACATTGAGAACACACACTTTTAGAGATATTCTGCCAAAGCATTTTGGCGGAGACTTCTAAAAAAGCAGAATTGGCCCCGCGGGCTGCATTTTAACAGCTATGCCTTAAAGGGAGTAGGTACAAAGTGATACTAGCTACAGGCTGCTAAACGTACAAGCTGTCTGGTAGGCAGCAGAACGCCACGCTAAGCCCTCCCAGGAAGCCAAGCTAGAGCAGGTAGCTGCCAGACAATACCAGATGACAGGAAGTTTAAACCATACCAGGACAGTCTGGCAGGCAGTTAGATATGAATTTAGCCTCCCAGGCAGTCAGGAATACCAGATTGCCTTTAGAGTACCATATGTGCGACAGAAAGCATAAATGCTATAGGGACAGGTTATTGAGTTGCCTGGCATTTCCTGGCTTCCTTTCTGTGCTAAGTGGCCAATGCAGTTGTGTGGCCTGTAGACAGCTATAACATGCCTGTCCTTGGATCTTCTGTGCAGGCGCGTGAACCCTTATCTGGGCCAAAAACCTCTCTCGTGCACAGAAATGGGCTTGAAAGATGCGTTTCATAAAAACCAATGTCAGTACTGGACAATTCTGCAAAAGCTAGGATCGTGTTCGGTGACGTTTTCTTTATGCGCAATGCCAATATTTTTAAGGCTGGCATGAGAATATGTTGGAGACGATGGTTAATGGTGACACGAAGGGCAGTTTTGGAGCCCTCATTACGCCATTTTCTTGCGTCTTCATTCCTCCTCCTTTAAGATGCAAGGACATGATGATGAATGGAGGAGAGATGAATGGACTTTCACGTTTCTGTCCGCGGAAGCTTCTGAGAAAATTCCTGCCTTGCAAGCCGCGTCATTTTTAGCCGAAACTCCGTCGCTGTCCTGACGTTTCCCTTTTGTCGCGGGCTTCTGCTGTCGAGTGCCGTTTTGAACCATCCCTCTTTGAAAGACTGGACATCGGAGAGACAGCTTCCAGACCTGCAGGATTTGGAGGGCCCATCAGTGCTTGGTGAGCAAAGTGCCTTCCTTCCACTATGCTCCCAAACTCATCTGTCTTTCTGTAAATGCACGTCACAGTGTATTTGGATTACACTTCTCTAACCTTTGGAGAGAAAAAAATACTAGAGAGGCCTCTTAAAATATTAAAAATACAGATGAAGCGACAGTTCAAACTGCAGCTTGTGCCGATAATGATCCTCTTAACATAAGTTATTGATCTGGCTTGTGGTTTTATGATTTGGTGGCGTTCTATCATCCTGTTTCAGTGCTCTGCTTCTTTTTGCACTCAGCAACACCCATAAGGACACACACACTACAAAAGCAAAACAATGAAGTTTTGAGGTCTCTGCAGGAAGGGCTGTCACGACGCTGGTGTAGCAGGGCAGCTTGTCCCTGAGGAAAGTAATGGCCTGCCCTGGAAAGTCACATTAAAGAACTTCACACAAACACGCGGGGAGGCAAGAAAGAGGATTTAAAAATTAATTACTTTCCATCTTATCTTTGTACATACATTTTAAGCTGCTGAGATGATATCAGTTTTATTGTAAGGAGCGGAAAACATACAGTATCTTGTCCTCGTCTAGGGCAACTCAAGGAGGGGAAAACGGAGAGTGAAGCCTAATTGAGCACAAATGTTTGAATCAGCATTGAAACTCATAACTACTGGCATTGATTGTGAATTCAAAGGACGGTTTAAGGTTTTTAAATGCGTATGCTGCTGATTAGATATCAACCCGCCTCCAAAAAGCTACAGCAAGTCAATAGTGGATGCAAAGCACACGAGCTATTCTATTTACCGTCATGTCCGACATTAATAATTCAGATTAATGGAACTCTTCAGTTACTCGGAGCCAGTGCGTTCACACGTGCATCAACGCCATTAACACCTCACCTCCAACTCCACCTGAGGCACAGAGGGATTACAAAGAAAGACACCATCCTGAAATATTAAATGTGTTTTTACTTTCTTTTGTTCCCTGCATCAGAGTTATGGTCCAGGACAAGGAGGTTTGGTTGGCCTTCCCGGGAAGTCGTGACTAAACTGGAGGAAGACAAATGCTCCCTCCCACCTCTGTGTCCCACCGCCGAAAGGTACACAGTGCGAATAAGTCTTCAAATGGATTATACACAGTGGACCTGGGAGCGGTTAAAGTTTAAGTGGAAAAACAAAATAATGTACTTTCTTTGATCTGAGGCACATTTAGCAGGAAAAAGCGGATGTGTCACCCAAAATGTATTTTTACATTGCACTTGGTTGCTGCTCGCTTGCATGATCAAGTGACCACATCAAAGGAAATACAGAGAGGCTACTGAAATCCCTTTTTCTCTTGGTTGCACTTTTTAATTTAATGTTCCAGAGCTGTAACTTTGGATATTATCCTAATTTTGCCCTATGAGGTTGGAAAATGAACCCTTACCATCACATCGCTTGTGGTTATGTGAAGTGATCCGAGACAAAGTGGCTCGAAAACGAGAAAGAAAGTGAAGACATCAGTTTCATCTTTCCTCCTCTCCCCCCTTTTCAGTCCTGCCCTCGCTCTTGATCAGTGGAGCAGGAAATAGATCCGGCGGAAAAGCAGTGATGTAACCCGAGTTTTTATCTAATGGCCAATTGAAGATGGTCCAGTTTACATCAAGAGCGACTTGATGCAAATGACCTTCTTTATTAACGTGCTCACTGCCGTCAAGCGTCCCGTTAGCGATACACCCGCAATCAGCTTTGCGCTTTGCCACGTCACATCGATATGGCTCGTCTATGGAGATGAGACACACACACACACACACAATTCTGACCATTCAGACCAAGGGTTGTGACAAGGTGTCGAGACAGCGCTACTTGGC
>JAVQJV010119197.1:0-61534 GCA_036024995.1 Gadopsis bispinosus
ATGCTTTTGTTTTGAGGGCAGCGTTTTCAGTGACTTTGATTCCCCCCCCCCCCCCCGCCCCCTCCCCTCTTCTCTCTCTCTTTTCCTCTCGTCACCCCTCTCCTTGTCTTCTCCCTCCCATTTCATCACCACAGAGAGAAAAGCGATGGAGCATTTCATCTGCCGGAGGTGAAAAGAACTTGTGTGTAAGTGGAGGGGTCTCTGGCAGAGAGGGAGCAAGAGAGGGACGAGATGGGGCTTTGGGGCAAGGAGGGAATGGAGGCAGGCAGAGATGGCGAAAGGGAATGGATACACGCAGTAGCAGCACAATCACATTAGCCTAGTCTCCCAGGGATAAAGTTGGGCTTAACTGCAGCATTACCCACACTCCTGCATTACAAAATGTTCCTTCGCCAGCATTTAGCATGCAAATTGGCTCCCAGATTATGCCTTTTGTATTCATTTTACCAACTGTCAGGCTGTGACGCAGGGAGAATGATAATCAAGCAGATATTGCCCCCTAGCGCTCCGTCTACGATCATCACACTGCAAGGGGGGGAGGGAGTGCTGCGCTACTGCAGATCAATGAATTCTGTGTGTCTGTGTAAGAGATGGTTGAGGGTGTGAAAAGCTCAAAGTGAATTGCATGCGAGTACTTTGTAAGCATTGGTGCTATGAATTGGGCTGGGATTAGGGCAAAAGAAGAGAAAACAACATGAAAAATGCTGAAGGAGAGAGTGGAGTTGGAGAGCAGACACAGCAGTGCTCTCTCTAATGGATTACACATGCACACACAGGCATGTAGGTGCTCACACAGGGCTGACCAGACTTGGTATGTCCATTGACTTTACTCCATGTCTTAGTGTTCAGTTAGAATATGAAAATTCAGCTCCACATAGTCCAAAAAAAAAAACTCTGGGTCACCTGGGTCCATCATGTCTGCGAAAAAGCACCACAAGTGGTCTGTCTTGTTTGTTTTTCTTTGGCTTTGTACGTTTTGCTCCGTCAAAGGCCATGTGGGCTTAACGATCCCACATGTCTTTCCCGGCTCGTATCTGTGAAATCATTATCTCCGCAAGATAATGAGTCCGATTTGAATAATGGCCCTTATCTGATGCATAATGCTACCTCTAATTCCGTTCCTAGCTAATCCCCTAACATGTATTTTACATGCGTAGTGGGCCCAATTTGTGGACCACATGCAGCGAGCGCCCAAGACTAGAAGGTTTCCTGAAAAGTTACTGATTGGGACAGGTGGGAGATAAGAGGTCTGGTATCTGAGTGCACCGAAAACTGTCTGAGATATTCCATCACTGCACAGGACAACTGTGTGTGTGTATATGCACAGCTGTGGTGCAGTAGGTCAAATCTGAAGTAGGAACTCGGGGCCATATTAACCCACCAGGGTGGCCCAGGGTAAGCATGAACTGTTGGTCCCCGGCTCCCAAAGTTAATTTGGTTATAATTTGATAGAAAGCAAGTTTATTTAAGAATATGCACTATTTAAGCATTATAGCAGCTGGAAGTATTTAAAAGGGAACTCTTGTTTGCAGGTCTAAAGCGTTTTGTTGATCCAGAGGGACCTGTGCGAAATCTGATGAGTAGCCTCAAGTGATGTCACTTGTCAGTTGGGGCTTAAGACTAAAAGTTTGAAAATGATAAAAGTCTCTGGTGTCAAGGAGCAACGATATCTTTATTGTCCCCAAGGGGCAAATTGGAATGCAGCCAAGGTTGCAGCACAAAAACAACAACATCAGCATAGAAACAACAGGACAACAAATAAACAATGGTACAATTAGCAACCATCACAGATTATTTAGCAGGCCCATGACAGCAGGAACAAAGGAATTGTTGTGCCTGTTTGTCATGCACCTTGGTAAGTAATATCTACGTCCCATTGGAAGTAGCCGGAACTCCTCATACATGTCTCATGGACATAACGTTATATAAATGAGAAAGATCACTTAAGGTTGTTCCTGCGATTCTTCTGCGATTCCACTGTGTGGAGTTAGAAAGAAGTGAGGTTATCAGACCTCTGTAGGCCGCTCGTTACCTGCTGCTAGCATAACACACCCGAATGTCCGACTGAACGGTTGGCAGTCGCGTTGCATTGTGGGTAATGTAGGCAGCAGGTTTGGACAAGGAGAAAGCGTGCTTAGAATAAAAACACTATGCTAAATCAGTGGAGTATTCCTTGCTAAAACTATCATGTGTGTAAAAATTCAAGAAGAACGCCGTGTCCAAACCCGTCAAAATGAGACCCTGGTTGTATGAAACCAGAGCTTCCCTTTAACTGAGACTTTGCATCTTCTTTACATCCACATGGTGCCTTCATTTGCAGCTTATATTTTCCTTATATGGCCCATTTCCTTGTCTTCCTTCTCCACCAGGACAAGTCAACCCCAGAGGGGCAGAGCTCCTGGGACAGCTTCAAGACCATGACCCCCGAGCTGTCCATCGTGCCTGGGGAGCAGAAGGACCGGATGGAGCTGCACAATAAGAACTGGGACTCCTCCTCCGCTAACACACCTGACTCCTCCGAGGGAGACTTCCAGACTGAAGTGTGAAGACACACAGACGTGCACACACACACACACACACACACACATACACACACACACTCACTTGAATCCACTCATGCTCATGCCGAGATACAGATGCACACAAATATACTGAACTCCTGAAAATCTATACACAAGTAAATGATTTTTCTTAAAGATCTCACACACACACTGCTCCCCCGTCTCCTGCAATGTGCTCTGCCGGATCCCCATACCGTATTTGTTTACTGCTGCAGCGGACAGACATGGAAAGAAGACTGTTCTACTCTATATTTTCGCAAAAAGACTACTGAAAAGAAAGAACAGGGGCTTGACACATCTGTGACTGACGAGGATTTTTAAATGAACTTAAAAAACTATGAAAAACTTATTTCTGAGAAAAATGTCTTGATTTTATTCTGGAGAAAAAAAGAAAATCTCTTTCAATTGTTTGATGATTTGGGGGCGGGAGAAAAAGAGTATTTCTGCACCATTCAGTTTTTTTTATAGCAAGGGGTAAAATAATCTCGCTGATGTTTCTCACACTGGTAGCCCCCCTAGGCACTCTGCTTTCATTTATTTCCCCCTTCTCTTCTGATGGATGACAAAAGCATTCTATCTTTCAGCTGTTCCTTTTTTTGTTTTCATTTGTTTCTTTTTGCCATTTTGGATGGATATGGGATGGGGGACGGGGAAAGCGCTGCTCATTTATACGTGCCATCCTCTCTGCTTTTTTCAGGTTCCAGTTCAACAAATCCATCCATCCATTCCTCTCACATCCTCCGTGACAACATTGCATTCCCCCTTTATGCGTATTTTCTATGGTTTAGTTACAAAAAATGTCCCCCCCCCCCCCCATGCTTTGAAACTTTTAATGAAAAAATAACACGATTGAAACGAAGAACTGAGCTGTGGTCTATGGTCTTAACTGTTCAAGAAGAATGGATTTGTTTTCAGACTGGTTGGTTTGTGCTCGTGCTGCCTGTTTTTTTTTCCTCATTCTTTTTTTCTTCCTTTTTTTCATTTCCTGAGAATTAACCCATGTGGAACTTAAAAAAAAAAAAAAAAAAGGATTTAGGACACAGAGAACATAAATGTGAGCTTGCTTTCTGAGGTAATGTGCGCCGCATGTTATCCACCCGCGAGGGAAAAGAATGATAGTGATTGTCATGCAGATTCTCCCTCTTTTTTTTTCAACTGCTTGGAGATAAAAGCCTTTAAAGATTGCAGCATCATTTCAGCCATCTCCAATCACAGTAATGGCAGAAAAAGAGAATATCGCTGTCATTTTCAGCCCAAATGGAATCCGTGCGAGCTCTGTTTAGCATCTCTCACGCCGCAAAAAGAATTTACACTTATGCCGCTTAGAGTGAAGTATCGATCTGTTTGGTGGCTAACTCACTCTTCACCAGTTACTGAGGGAATATTGTTAGCTTCACATAACCTGACCAATAATCAATAATATGTGAAACTAGACACCACCTGAGCCAGTTTTTCTTGCTTTCCCAAGACTCCCATCGTGGATTTAAAGATGCCTCCCTTTGCTTTCGTCTACCACTTCCTTCCCATTTCTCCTGCTCTGTTGCTCATTCTGCCCACCCAGCGTCATGCTACGAGGATGCATCAAATCTTGATGTTAGCAGTGAAGCCAGATGTGTCAGTCCTCGTTCGCATGGATCCCCGGCCGTGTGATTATATCCTGCGTCCGGGAGCACAGCAGCTGAAAGAGAACGAGAGAGTGAAATGCAAAGACAGAGGGGGGGGAGTCACAGAGGTTTTAAGGCTGCAAGGTGGCAGACTGAAGAGGGAATAGTGGGGGGGTAAAAAAAAAAATACAACCAGTGGAGATGCTTCTGCTTGACATTCTACATCTGCGCTTCAGTCGCTACAAGAGGACAACCCGTTTCCTGCTGTTTCTACATTAGCACATCAGCGCACGGAGAATTCAATAGATGGCTCGATAACTTTTCAGTTGAAGTCCATAGCAGCTCCCGTTAATCTAACAGTCTGGAGAAAGTGACAAGAGACAATTTAGGGAGAGGAAAGAGTGCATGGGAAAATGGTAGCCAAGGAAAAAGATCCAAAAATATATAGTGAGAAAGCTAGAGGCAGGCAGAGATGCAGATTAAGAAGGGGGAGTGCTCAAAACAGTAATTATCCGGGGATGGCAATTTGTCCTGACATTTTCCAATGCAGCCCTCAAACCATCTGTTTAAAGATCCCTAATGTGGTGGTAGTGCAGCGCAGCGCAGATGGTGAGACAAGAGTGCGGTCCTTCTAACCTTTCAAGCTAATCAGCTGATAGGCAAACCTACAGCCCCGCTCCCTCTCGGAGGAGCGAGGTAGGTTCGTCCCCCAAGTTGCCGAGCTAAGGTCACATTCACCTGACCTTCTGTGAGAGGCTCAGGCTCTGCTGTACAGTGTGTCCAAACAGAACAAAGCAGCGGGCCTGTCAGCTACACAGTCTCCGTCAGTGGATGCTACTCTATGGCAGCAGAAAACATCAGTGATCAGACATGAACTTTACAGACAAATGTGAAATGTTTTTATATATATATATGAAAACTGAGTGTTTTTAGAGAGAAAGATCCAGATGAATTCACTACAAAGCCTTGTTCCCATGGTAACTTATGAATGAGATGTGATGAAAGATAAAGAAAGGAAGAGAAAGGAAGAAATGTGAATGTTTGATTTCTTACTTTTCTCTTCTGTTAGTGAGCTTTTCCCATATTTTGCTCATTGCACATTGAGGAGTGCGACAGGTTTCACCTCAGTGAGGGGCTGGACTTTCAAGTTTTCAACTCCAGGAACGGTAAGTGAGACCTGCTCGATTGGTTGATTAAGCTTGTTCGACTGACCGTTGGGATGCCCCACCACCTTGCAATTTTCACGGTTTCCTTTACAATGATAAACTCTGCTATGATGCGAACGCCAACACGAGGAGGTGACGGTCAGGTGGTCAGAGTCTGTTAGTATGTCGTCTTGTTTTCCTTTGTGTGTTGAAAGCCTGCCAGACTCAACAGCCCATAAAGAAATGTGAAACACACGCAACCCAATTTCCAACTCCTAAACCTACTATGCCCACCTTCAGCTTCCGATGCTTAGGTGTTAACCGACTGCTCCAACCGTCCGACACTCCAGTTGATTTATTACTGAAAAACCCTCCCTTTCCTTTTCTCCCTCATTTTTGTTCTTTTTATACATAAGATTGTACAAAGTAGTCCTCTAATGTTTTCATAGTGTCTTTTTATATGAAAATAAATTTTCAAATTGATCCCAGTGTCTTGTACGTCTGTGCGCGCTGCTTCAAGGGCGTCTGTGGACGAGAACAGCCAGGCTCCTCCTTGATTTGCAGTGTACTCGCAATTCCACGTTTTCACAATATCACCCTGGGTGTGGGGCATGACAAACTCTGTTACCCGGAAGCATTGAAGCTTAACTGTGACCAATCGGAGGCCCCGCAGGTCTGTCTGGAAATGTTGGAGGAACATCTCTGTGGGTTTGAAGTTATGTTGCATTGGAATAACCAACGGGGGAAATGTCAACTCAAAGTGATTATTTCATTAAAAATGTACAAACTTTGAGCGATATTTATGCTAATAACGATTTTCTTCCAAAGTAGAATTTTCCCAAAATGGATTTGTTATGTAAAATCTATAAATAAATAGTCACAGTGGACGGGCTGGCACGAAGAAACATAAGGGGAGGACGCAGTGCGCATGCCTCAGTCACGCCACATTTGCCCTCAAAGGGGCTTGTGGGTAATTAAGTGTGGATGAGTCTGGCTATGAAGCTGCCATCGCTCACCCTGGAGAAAGGCCACCAACTGGATCTTTCTCAGGAGAGTGAGAGGGACAGGAGGAAGAAACTAGTGACGCTAGCCCCAAGAGGAAATGCATGGCGACAGAGTAAACGCAAGGAGGGGCTTTTCACATCCCCTCTGGCAGTGCAGTCAGTGATCAGAGTGGCTCTTGGATATTTTTCCCAGAGGTTTGCGGGTAATTAAATTGTGGCACTGGTGACCTGAGGAGAGATCCTGCTGACAAATAATACAGGGAGACAAAGTGAGGAGTGGACAGACGTGAGTTGGACGAAGATGTAACAAATTACAACTTGACTGAGGCTTGTGTCCACCAGGAACCTCTTGTCAGCGCTGCCGTTTGCTTGATATTTACAATAAAGACAGGACACGCTATTGCGTGTTCCTGACAGCACTGGGAGACCAATGTGTTTTAGCGCTCGGAACAGCAAGTCCTGAAAGTTTAAAATAGCTGAGTCAAACAAAAAGAGCAATGCAAAAAGTTCCACTGTGGGTTTTCATTAGTGACACAGCAGGAACATGAAGCATTAGACTCTTCATGAATAGTCAAACAGAAAATCCACAAGATTCTTTTTTTCACTGTGTGTTTGCTGGGGTGTGCTGCATAAATCGCTCGCCAGTGCTGTCACACCTTTGAGGTAACGCGGCCGCTGTTGTTTAGCATTTTGTCCGTCTGATCGTCTCCTTCTGGAGATCCTTCTGCCTTTTGTGTGTTTGCTTCATGTTTGCAGTCGTGTTTGCGCAGTTAGCTAGCTACTAGTGTTTTTAACTATACTCAACCATTTCATACCTCTCCGTAAAGCTTGCGAGTTATAGAACTCCAGTAACGGAAAGGACATTTGTCCCCCAGGTTTAGCTTTAGCTTCTATCCAGGCATGGTGCCATTTTACAAGAGTACTGATGTTGCCTGGCAGGAGGCACTGAGTTAAAGACTAAAGTCAGGGAACAAAGTCTCTCTCAATCAACGAATTACAGACTACATGAAAGATCGTAATGTGTTAGCTTGAGGCCTTACTCTAAATGGTGCACATCCAGGGCCATTTCTAGAATTTCGGTGGCCCTATGCAAAATGTTGTTTTGGGGGCCCCTATTTTGTGATATAAGTCTATGGCAGTAATGCACAAAGATTTGAACGTGTCAAACAAAGACAGTGACGAAATCTAATAGTTAGCCAACATTAATGTAAACAATGCACAATTTCAGATATTAAAAAACAGACTTGCAAATGTTTAAAATCCTCATAACAATACATTCAGCAGGTTTGTTCAGCGTCACGGATTCACGCGAAACATTTTGAATGTAAAACACAACTTTTGTTCGTCTACGTTAAATCTTTACAGGGCACCTTAAACTAAACATAAAAGCTTTCTCAAACAGGGAGAAACTAACTAAAACTACCTAATATATGTTAGAAGAAGACTAGTACATTCAACTATCAGCTACCTTTTAAGTTCATAAAACACAAAAATATAAAAATAAAACGGTTTACATGGAAAGCTGTGAAAAACAAAGCGTTGAGAGCAAAGGGAGATGGAGTGTGAGCAGGAATAAGAGTGACGAGCAATGCCAAAAAAAAAAACCAAGCAAAACAAATACTACAGGGAGGAAAGACTACAATCACCCTTGGAACATTGAGGAATTTGGGCAAAGTGACAGCGTGAGGTACCTTGGGAATATGCAACAACCTGCGAGTGGAATGACATGTCTCACTTTGACACTGCAATGACGTGAACGTGCGCAGGGCATGCAAGGGCGACGTTTTAGTCCTGAGGCAGGGAACAGTAAAAATCCATTGCTCTAATGGCTGTGGCATGTCTAGCTGTCCCTCCTCGGTGGCCGACAGATGGTTCTGGCCCACAGGATCCGGTGCCGGTGGCTGGCGGCTTAGAAGAGAGGACGGAGCGGACAAGGCTCTAGTGGACAGGAGCGCTGATCAAAGTAAAAAAGAAGATCCTGGAGAATGGCTCTGTGAAGATTTTCTTGAGGATGTAATGCAAAGTCACCGCAATCATTCTAAACCAAGTTAAAGGTGTTGGAAAACCTTTTGGAGCGTGTGAGAGACATCTCTTTTTCTGATGTTTGACTAAACAGCTTATTCTCATCTGTGCTGTTATGGATCAGATCCCTGAATGCTTTGCGATGCCAACATTTCAGTTTTGGCCCAGTTCGTTGGTGCTGATGGCACAGCCAGACTGCTCTTTTGAAACTGCCTTTCCACAATGGCGTTAGATGGCTGTCCATATGAAATGCCCTCGCTGTCCCGCGTCCAAATTTTCGCCCTGCTGATCCATTGAGTGTCTAAGTCCCCATCATACAGACGGGGATAAAGCACAAGTGGTCTTTGACACTTTGAGGGTGATTTATTCAGAGCTGAGGTAAAGGACTCATTGAAGCTTCCTTTGGCTCCACCAAGCTCTCTCCACAAAGCACTCTTCACATATCATGGCAACCTACATTTAGTCAGAATGAATTGCCTCTCCACACTGCCAAGGGCTTCTCGAAACACTGGCATAATTTAGAGGTGGGCTTAGGCTAATGCAATCTACCACAGCCTCTCTCCCATGCTGGGGAATGCAACGCCTGGGACTTGCTAGATGTTTAACAGCTGCTTAGCCTTCTCATATCCTGCGATAAGCCGAGCAAACCAAGGAAAGAACGCGGGACGCGGCTGTGCAGGCGGCTTTAAACCTCCATGCTGTTTATCAGAGGACAGGGTGTAGGGTATACGCTGACAGGGACAGGGAGGTGAGGAGTCATGATGTGCCCCCACACACGTCTGGTTGCAGGGTAATGAGACAGCCAAGCTGCCCTCTCGAACTCCAAGTGTCCAATAGCGGTCAGCAGTGAGGAGTCCAAATTAGGGCGACCACCTCATGGCTCCCACATGCACTTTCTAGCTAGTTGTGTGTGTGTGTGTGTGCGTGTGCGCCCGCCCAAGTGTGTGGGTTGGAGGTCGATGCTCTGCTGGCGGGTGTCCCGACATCCATTTGAGCTGGATTTAGAGCCGAGGAGTGATTCTTAAAGGAGCGGTTCAACAATTTAGATTAACATTCTCTCCCAAGAGTGAGATGAAAAGATTGATCAGTCTCATGTTTGTGCACCAAGAACAGAGCCGTAGTCTGGACATTTGCCTAGCCGAGCGTAATGAGCAGAGACATGAGGAAACAGACTGAAGTTACAAATCCTGCTGGTGTTACTTAGAGGTGCATCTTGTTTTATTTAACATACATAACAAGAGAAATGTAAAAAATGCAATTAGTGATCTCAGGAGGAGCTACATTTTGGAGCTGTTTCCTAGCAGACATGCTAAGCTAGTCTCCGTACTTGAGAGTCCTGGCCACGATTTTCCCATTACTGGTGCTTCAGATCTGTTGCTAAATAAAGATTTGTATAAATTCACTACTGTAAGGAATAAGCATGTAATTGATACTATTTTTATCTGCAGAATCATGGCTCCATGAATATTTATGTTGCTGTGCTGTCGCATGATCTTAGAAATAGTGAGTGCACATGCATGTAGCCTAAAAATAAACAACATAAAATCAAACAAAATTAAAATCTTTCCAAAATTGTCTTAGATTTCCAACACACATACACACCTAGCAAAAATATTTGGAAGTGTCCTGTGTCTTCACAGCTGTGTCTCAAGGCCTCAGATAGTATACAAAAACAAACTTAAATCTCTATCGCATAGCAGAATTGAACCATTTGGTATGATTTTTCGTATATAATACAATTGGTGTTACCCACATACTTCATGCATGGTCCTCATGCGACCAAAAGATACAAACAAAACAGGGACCCGCTTATCACAACGTTGCTCCATGCTGCTGCTAGTGGTCAAAAACTCCTCAGGGTACCTTTAAGTTTAGTACCCTCAGCAGCTAATTATTTGAGCTAGAGAAGTGATGTGTCCATACCAGGGGCCTTCAAGTGAATTTAAATTGAAAACACATTCAACAATGTTTTGACATTCTGTATTGGCAGCAGTGCCTCTGGAACTTGGAGTAGGTGTTTTTGAGGTGTATGTTGCAGGAGTGTCTTTGCATGTAACTTCATGCCACAATGCAAGCTCAGGACTATTTACCCCATTTCCTTTATTCTCTCTCTCCCTTTCCCTTTGCATTCATGCACATACATAACTGAGGACACGGCCCTCTTCCTAACCTTCACACAAAGCCACTGAGATATACCACGTAAAATCTATCACCAACATACAGACAAAATACGTCGGACGCCTCAGTCTCACTTCACCTCCTTCTCATCCCTCTCTTCTCTTAAATAAGGCTCGACGCCTTGAAGAGTGGCCTGAGATAAAAGCAGGATGCGTTCAGGGACCCTGTCTCACCCCTGAGGGAGCGGAAATATTATTTGATCCCACTCAAAGAGCTTTTCTGTGCCAAGTCAAGCCAACCCACGGCAATACAGGAATAGATTCCTCCATCTCCTTCCCTGCCTCCCTATCTGCCATCCCTGTCAGTGAAGCATCCCAGCTGGGAAAATTGGTTTTGATTTGCACGCACGGTATCGGTATGATGTCTGATGATATGTCACAAACATGAACTCGTGTATACAGACGGATCTGTAAAACATATGCCTGTGCGTTTTTGTGCATGCGGAACTTGATGTACTTACTGTCATCGAGCTCACTGTGTTGCGCTGTATAACACCAGTTAATCATTTCCAGAAAAAACACCTGACTAACATTTTCTTTTTTCCAAATTAAATCTAATTTCTTAGTATTATGTGTAAATAAAACATATACATTTTATCCGCAGGGCATTTACACTGGCACTGCAATGCTATAATGGACAATTGTATTTGGACACGTGCCTGAACACTCAGCTGAAAATGACTCGACTAGCACAACATTTTTACTCAGCTAGTTCAAAATCTTTACTCAAAGTAGGAATCCCATTTGCTAAATATTTGTTAACATTTATTGTATTTGGATGTACATTTGCATAACAATTGTGTTTTTGTGTGTGCAGAGAAGGTGACAGATAGATAGACAGATAGATAGATAGATAGATAGATGTCTAAGTCTTTGTCAGTCTACGTCTAAAGCTAATAAGAATAAGAAACTATTTCCTTCTGTAACTGAAATGAAACAAACAAAAGTTCAAACATTACAAGTGAGGCGAGTGACTATTGCTGCCATTTTCAGCAGTGTCATACAGTCTTTCCATTTGCCTCACTGGAGAACGTTTCCACATTCTACCAAGCTTTTAAGACTTAAAATATGCGCCTCTTTCCTCACCCCTTGCATATAACGGATGAATCACCGCAAGTTGTCAAAGAAAAACATGCATTAGCACTGCCTGAACAAAATATCCACTTTTAAAAGTGACCCTGAACATCATCTTAACACTCAAAAACAACATGCAGCCTAGCCGGTCTTCTTTTGTAATTCCATGAAGTGTTATTAAAATGAACATGAAAAAGATAAATATCTCCCCCCTCCCCTCCCCCGACATAATCATACAGCTCCTGCAACTCAAGGTGATGTGGCAGCTTCAGCAAATGTAAAACACACACACCTACACTGGTGTTCATTTGTACAAAAGTGATTAATGTTGTGATTAATGCACATGTTCTGTTCTTATTAGATTCTGCTCCTCACCAAAATAAACTTGTTCCGAGGACCTCATTAATCTTTAAAGAGTTAAGAAAACCACAGCCTGTTGGAGTTCAAATAATTGTGCTGAAGAGAATGGAAAGGAAGCTTTCCTTGCAGTCACGTGCAGCGCGTACTTAAAATGACCAAACATCACAGCTTTACAACATGCAGCATTTAATATCATTCGTCAGATCAAGTAGCTACATCGATCGGTTTCCAGGTTTGAAACGTACCTAATGTCTTTTATTGAGGATTTTTGTATTTACTGAGGTCAGATCACAATTGAACAATCCAACCACTTCGATACACTTTTCAGCCTTGTGCTAAATGGTGTGTAATATCTAAAATATAAAAAGTAACTGACTTGTGGATGGATAACTGCAGGGGAGCAACATCTACTTGGGATTGAGGAGAAATCTTGAAGCTGTGTTAATGGATTTTTGGTCACTAGGGGGCAAAAAACTCAAAATTTTACTAACAGACAGTTGGTATGGTGAACTTAATAAGCAAGGAACAACCCACTTACACATCCAGCAGCACAATAGCAACACTATTATCCCATGGTGTTATGATTGATGTTGGCCATGTTCACGGTGACATAAAAGTTGATATGTTAGGGTCACCAAATCATAACAGAAAACTATAAAGCAGGAGTTACAAATAATTTTGATGGTTTTTTTTTCATTTAAAAAGTTGATTTTCATTTTATACATTAACCCATAAAACAGAACACAAAAGTTGTCAATTATGTGTTCGGCTAAATGTCAGCATGTCACATGTCTGGCACCTCGTAAAGCAATTAGCTGATATGCATTTAAACAGCCTTCTAATTAGTTTCCTTGAGTTTCCTGTCAGAAGCAAGTCCCCCCCCCCCACTGACCTGCAAATGCTACTGGAAGCAGTTGTTTTTACTTCTTGCCCCAGTTTCTTCAATAAGACTGGGATATTTTTAAAGGAAAACCTGATCAATAAGCAAGCTAAAAGAGACATGGGATTCACGCCAGATATGCTTCTGCGTGAATGCATCCCTCCGACTTTACTCCAGACCCTGTAAGGAATGTGAAAAACAAAGCAGTTAGTCAAAGGTAGAGACTACAGAATTTGCCTGACAAACAGCTACCGTAACGATGTAGAGGTGCAAAGTTATGTCTGTATAGTAGCTGTTCTGCAGATAATACTTAGCATGTAACTTATTTATTATTTTCAATATTCATCAGATTTAGTAGGGAGAGGCCCAGTGCGATTGCTCTACTGCACCAGTGATACAGTATTCTGGGGTATGCAGACACCACACTACCCTCTAAAAAGGGGGACCCGGACCCTGCAACGCAAATGGTGAACAAGCTGAAAAAGTACAATTTATCACATTCACTGAAGTTCAATATGTCATACAGCTATTAATCCATTACACTGCCACACAAATCTTCATACATGTAGTCTAGATATATAATTTCTTATTAAAGGCCCGTAGCTACGCCATTTTTGTTGTCCCCCCCCCCCCCCCCGTCATGTCCTGCCCCTGCTCTTGACGCTATACAGCGAGTCCTGCAGCAGCTGAGGTGGTCCTGCTTCATCGCAGCACTGTTGGGCCCGAAATTGGTGCGTGAAATTAGATTATTAAGGAAACACAATAGGCTCATGGTACAAGAACCAGAAGAACCGTACAAGAAAAGTACTACTCTCAGAACAACAGATGTTCCAAATAAGATAATCTCTTGAGTAAAAGAATGCGACACGTGTTTTGACGGGCTTCTGTAGATACAAACTAAAGCTAAAAGGATTGCTAGCTAAGACAAGTTCCTTATAGGCAACATGGTGTGAGGTCATTTTGTAAACCAGACAAGGGTTTCACGTCAACGCAACCAGTTTCCCATAAGGTATCAGCACTGCTTATCACACTGGAAAGTGGACAGCCATGCATGCAGAGAAAAAAAATATCTATAATGCATTCAGGTAAAGTTCAGTTTAAATTACAGGCCTTCAAATGTCTCAAGTATAAAATGAGAAATGGAAGGAAAAATAGGAAATATAAGCTCTGTCACATTAAAATGTAAACCTGTACCTGCAGGGCTGTGTGAGCTCAGGGGTCTGCAGTCTGTTCGCCCACTATAGCAAAGAGTTAGTTGAACCGTTGAACAGTTGCCATTAATGCGATCTCTCCTGCAAGCCTAATGCTGCTGCTGCACCTGCCTCTGCGTCTGCCTGAGCCTCCGGGTATTATGAGCTTCACAGATCTAGTGTCAGTATTATTGTGCTAAAGGGCTTCAGTTACTGTTACCAATGTGGGGTCCATATACGTTGTAACAGAGACCTTTCTTTTTTAACGGGGAGCCCATAGCGATATTTTAACAATCATTAAAAGGAATATTTGAATAACATAATACTACTAACATATGTGATTGTGGTATTCAGCACCTGATACTGAAGGTGTTGTGCATCTACTTTACTGTCGGTATTTGTCCAATTTGATTGGCTAAATCAGTGTTACACAATTATGAAAGCGAGAGATGGTTTGATGCAATTGGAATTGTTGGGTCTATACATATAGAGTTGGTTTAGACTTGCTCTATATTAACAAGTGCTGTGAGATAACTCTGTTATGATACAGCGCTATATAAATCCAATTTTATTGAATTGAATACATGTTGCCATGCCCATGTCTGTGAATATCTGCTCAGGGACATTAACAGTTATTATATTATAGCAACTATTCACCATATATAATTACTTAAAGAAGGTTGGCACGCAGTAAGGAATAAGAAGTAGCCAAGACATGTGACAATAACACATCCCTTTTTTGAATATTGCACCATTAGGGTGACATATTCCCTATTCAGGCAATAAATATTTCTTACCTAAGTATTCCGCCTACCACTGCGCACTAACCAGCTGTTCGTGCTTTCTGTGCCAGTGTCAGCAGGGACATCATCCTGCCTCGGCCACACCAGGATGGTCATCAGGTTCTCTTGAAAGACAAAAACCAAAGAGGAGTGTCCCACTCTTCAAGCACAGAAATTGCACTAGAGGAACCAATTAGGCACTTCTCTATGAGATGGAGCCCAGCGGGTTCGGGGGTAACATTTGGGCTCCCAGCAGGTCTGTAGAGCTTGCATGTACAATAGGCTGTTACAGAACTCCCGCGAATTAGATTAGCTCATTTAACAGGCCACTCATAATGCTAGAGTTTCCTTTAACCCAGCCAAAACCACCGATGTCAGGAAATGAAATGCTTCAAATTCAATGACTCATACAAGAGAACCCGCGCTGTTCCATAACTGATTCTGGCATCGTCCTTCAGCCATACATTGATGAGGACCATTATTTAACAAAGTGCTCATGTTGAGCAGGATGTTCCAAAATAACATTGCCCTCTTAAATTTCAATGTGAACCTCTCGGTCAGCAGAATTGGCGCCTCATGCACTAGGAATGCAGCAGCACTCAACAGCCTGATCTGGTGATACAACGCGGAGACAAGCCACGTTGCTCTGTAACGTTTGTGCTGTGTAACGTTTCAAACAACTGGTCAAATTTAGCCCGTGTGCTGTTTTATATGAGCTCAAATTGAAAATTGCTGAACATCATCTTTCAAATGGCCTTCCTAAAAATGAGACAGACACCTTTACATACGCGTGTTCACCGTGCAAACAGAAGAAGCTCACTACTGCCAGCTATCATCCCTGCTGGAGGTTTGCCCCATCTCCCAGATGTCATAGGCACCCATTGTTTTCCAAATTGCTCTTAAAACAGCTTGCAGAGACCACCGCTACCTTGACATACCTATCTATTTGAAACTACATGTGTAGTGTCACATGTGAAGGGGCCACACTCATGCAGTCATATATGAGAAGTGATTCCATTTCTACAATGTAATGTGACGAGCACAAGCCTTTTAATGTAAGCCAATCTGGCAGTGTGGCTCTGGGATGGCAACGTTGGTTTGTTTGGTACAGACTTCTTAACCACTATTGGATGGATTACCTTGTTATTTTGGATTTTACATTCATTTATGGTCACTAGAGGATGAGGGCTTGGTAAATGATTTAATAGATCGCCATGAAATTTGTTACAGATATTCATGTTCCCCCCTAGGATAATGAATTATGGTGGCTTTCCATCTTATATTTGGTTAATACCTGCAAACTTTTCTAGGTTTCCATTCAAATGTATCGCAGATTTTAACTGAATTTCCAGAAAATCGACAAAAGAAAATGCCAACAAACGCCTGTTTCCAATCACTACCATTATGTGATTATTAGGAGTTTGTTCATCGAGATAAGCAGTGGGTGGCACAATTCCTCCAGTCGGGCGCCATTAAACCGCTGCAGAAGAAGAGGGCACGACGAGATGAAGTAAATAAAAGAGCGCCAGTCGAACCTCAAATGGTGAAAAACAACGTAGGAAACATGATGGAAATGTGGCATTTCTGTTACCGTCTCCTCATCGCTACACACACACACGCAATGTTTTATTCTGCCGCTATTTCTGTCTCCTCTGCGGAGCTTCAATGTGTCAGTCGCTCGCCTCATGTGCGTCGTTATTTATTTGATGAGTTTGCTTCCATTGCACTTTCTTTCATCCGGCTTTTAATCGATTCACCAACTTTGCGACCTTCGCCAAGCATAAAAACAGTCTGGCAATATTTCAAGAGCTGTTTGGTGTTTTTTTTTTGCTCAAATTGAAAATGTGCAAAAAAAACAGGCGGATGTTATGTGCAAACTGAAACTCTCATTTTGACTCTTACTGTTACACATGCAGCCTGGTTGTCCTCCAGACCCTCATGATGTGCTGTGTGGGACGGGCTTCTGCACTGCCTGAACTAGGTCATGAGAAGTAATCAAACGCTTTAGAGGCCACCGTTAAATGATGCCTCTTTTTACAGCACATCCAATGACAGGCGAATGACAAAACGATTTGTGCCAGTGGACCTTAAACCGAAACCACCGAACGACATTGCGACAGCACGTTTATTCGCCTCTGAACCGCCAAATCTACACGTTCTATTTTTCTGTCTTTCTGGCGCCTGCCTAACGGTTTATTAATTGGTCTGGCTTCGTATTAGTTACCCTGACAACGCTCTCTCCCTCGCCTCCCTCGACAAACTCTCCCTCGACTCGCACAGTGCACTGGGTGGTTTAGTGGAGGGTCTTGTTGCAAGCAGAGGAGGGAATACGCTGCAAACACATCTCACGCCTCTCCAGTGGCATATTAATCTAAAACTGTCCCTCAGGTCAGAGAGCTGTAAACACTCAGGCATGTTATGTGGCGCTTCAGCCATAAACCCGAGAAGGGCCAATGGATTTGAGGCATATCAAAGATGACTGAAACTCTAAACTGACTGTGGAGGGACACTGTTTTTTTTGGTTATGTACCATATATTTCACATCTATCTTTTGTGCATCTGTATTTACACTTCTCCTTGATTATCAACTTATCAGCAACCTCCTTCTTTCCTTTCTACATCTCACAAAATGCCTGTCCTCCCTCATCGCCACCAAAAAAACATTCCTCCCTCCCTGTCTTTGTGGCGACTGCCAGTGCGCACTGTGGTTAGGGGGCTGTTGTTTTCGCAAAGGGGGTGGGAGAAATGCACGTCTTGCAAATGGACAAATCATGTGGAGCAATGCCCAGCCAGTTGCACTGGAGAGAGCCCTGGGGTCTAGAGCACAGCAGCCAGGCAGACACAGAGAAAGCGGGGAACTATCTTTGGCCAGGCGAGCCGGGATGCTCCCTGGGCCAAGCTGGATTCATGGAAGAGATGGACAGAGAGAGAAAGAGATGGAGGGAGCACAGAAAGGGAGTCGGGAGGCAGGGTGATGATGTTGATGGAGCTGGCAAACAAACGTACTCTACTGCATAAAAAAAGAAGAAAAAAAGAGAAGCTGGGCACAATGAACTCTAGGAAGCCATACGGGCTGTGCACAAAAGCCCATTTCAGACTGCAAAATTATATTTCACATACTGGCTGCTATTGTACTGCATGCTAAAAAATATGCAAAAGTTAAAGCAAATGGAATTCATTTTAAACCGTGTATTGCATTGTAGATATTTTAAGCGCATTGCAAGATTTTGGCTTTTCAAGATGCTTCGATGCTTCAGGAGGAATATTACATACTAGCTTCACTTAGCTTTTGTTCCGTTTAGGCCCCAAACTATGTGGATAAAGTTATAATCCTTAAAGGTTTTATAATATCAAACCTGTACTGGATGAAATTCGAGAGGCTAGAGCCAGAGCCACGTTCACATTGTGTGTAGTTTGTGCACATGTGCATATGTCACATGATGACATAATCCTTAACAAACACGACGGGGAGTGTAGGCAGCAGGGATAGGACCCAAATGCAGACAGAAGACGTTCAACCATTTATTCGCAGCAGGTGAATTTACAGGCAGGCGGGAAGACAAGCAACAGGAAAGTCCACAGACAAAAGCACAAAGAACCTCGACAGGGGCCAAAGAGGAACACGGAAAGAAAACACAGGGCAGAGTGTCCAAGCAGCGGACCGCACGACGATACAAACAGAAATGAACCGACAAGGAACAAGTACAAGGAAGCCGCATAAATAGACAAGGGACTAATGAGGGAATCAGGGGCAGGTCAACACGAGGAACAGGTGTGGCTAAGAACAAAGACAGGAAGTAAAACTAAAACATACACGGGAGAGATGGACTACCAAAATAAAGCAGGAAATGAAACGAGCATTTGGACATTATACATATTCGCATCATTGTGAACAAAAAGTTGCATTATTATTATTAAAACTTTCTTATCGCTCTTTACATCTTGTTGACAAAATTGCTAGTGAAAAAAATATTATTGAAAGAAAAAACTAGTCTTAGCTTTGCCACCAGTAACCAAATGTCGCCAAATCAACCAGAACTGAAATTTTAAGGATTATAAATTTAAGATTATAAGGAAAGATTGTGGTTAAGGTTAGAAAGCTACTTGGTTAAGGTTATGGAAATATTGTGGCATTTGAACAAATGACCAATGCAGTTTAAGGTGTTTTTTCTTGTGATGACGGTCTCATTTTGCCATATTCTAAATGCTCTGCTTTATGGAACATAACATTCAATATAACAAAGTGGACGTGGTGCAAGGAGGTGAAGAAATCGAGGAGGGTTGAAATGGGTAAAAAGTGAGGGAAGGCACATCAAGATGAGAAGAAAGGGTAACTGAGGTGAGAAAAGGGAGAGAGGTCCAGGGAGGGGGAGAGAGAAATCAGCCAAGTGAATCACTTTAATGAAGTATCATGACTCCCTCACTATTCTTTTGTCCTCCTCCTCCTCCTCCTCCTCCTCCCGACTCTCCCTAGACTCCACGGTGTCATCCAGACTGGGAAGGTGTTGCTGTGACTGCCGCTGAGCCCAGCCTGTCATGGCAGAAATTCTGAACTAATTTGGAAACATGACCCGGGCTTTGGAGGGCCTGAAATGGATTATAGGGGGCGGCTAATGTGATTCTCTAGCATTTCTCCTGAAATTAAAGAGTGCCGTGGTGTTATTAATACGCATGAGATAGAATCAGTATTCCCCATCTGTTGCTCAATGTTCACATTGTGCCCGTGACTGATCTGCTACTTATTTTCTTTACTGCAACCCCCTTTCTCCTTCTATAAGTCCAGCTTTCTCTCTAATAATCATGATTATAATAACAACCACGCTAAAAAGAAATAGAATGAATAGGAATTAAATTAATATATTTCACAATTGTCTAACAATAATGTCATTCTTCCATCCTCTCCTCCTTTATTTATTTATTTTCCAAGCAGCAACAGGCAGCTTAAATCCCCAAAACCGCCTCTATAATCACAGCAGAGCCATATAAATTGCAGGCAGCTCCCCTCTTCTCCCTCTCTTATATGTTGCGAGCATATGTGTGTGTCTGTGGATCAGCTGTGCCTGATTGCGTGAGGCCATGATTGGATGCTCTTAAGGAAGTGAAGCGTTACTCCAGCGAACAAGAGTGAGACAGAGAATTAGGAAAAAAAAAAAAATCTGAATGAGAATGAGCGAGAGAAAAATGCAAAATGAGGCGAGGGAGAGACGAGGCAAAGCCACTTTAAATCGAGCACCTTTTAATCAGCGCTCTCACAATGGGGGACATAAAGATAACGGGGCAGAGAGAGGCTCCTGGTGGCTTTCTCTGCGGCTGAAGTCACAGATTTATGGCTAGCTGGGGAGAGTCCCCTCAACCATGTTTAAGCCACAGCGCCGAGGTACTGACGATAGGGATTACACTGGCAAGGCCATCTCCCGGCAAGTTATGAATGTATCTGGGATTTAGACTCCCAACCTGCTGTACGCGCAGGTGGCTGTGTGCCTCTGTCCTTCATCAACATCCCGCAGGAAACATCCGCCTTCAGGTACGTACACGCGGAATGTTTTTCTGTCAGGATTAATTGTGTTTCAAATAACGGTTGAAAGTTAGACTACAGTGAAAACATTTGTTATTTGCCACACTTTCATTCTCAAACGAATGCAGTCTGAGGAGCTCTAATAACAAAGCAAGAAATATCACTAAGTACTGTAAGTAAGTAGAAAGCACTTGTACAAAATACAAAATCTGTGTTATTGACAAGACTAAAAGTCTGCAGCCAAGCTTGCAGCTCTGAGCGGCTGCTAACGTGCTCACAATGACAATCCTGGGAAGTTGATATTTTGATGGTGTAATGTTTACTGTGTTCACCATTTTTAGTTTAGCACGTTAGCATGCTAAAATGAGCTAATTAGCACAACACAAGGTGCAGCTGAGGCTTAGAGGTATTTCATACAGCTTGCAGGTATTTGGTCATAAACCTAAAGGTATTGGATAACTTTGCCACAATTTTGACCTGATGATGGCGCTAGATGAAAAGTCAGAGGATAACCAAAGTTTGTGCAGATATTTCTGCGCGGAACACGAATTCCTGACACGTCGTCCGGGATCCATGTCTGTTGAAATTTGTGCCAATCCAACTAGCAGACGTTGGAAGATTTCTGGATGAGTCAAAACTTTGTTGGTGGCACGAGACAAGACAAGAGGATCACAGAGGTCCATGAATATCTGTACCAAATGTTGTGGCAGGCCATCCAATAGTTGTTGAGACATTTCACTGAAAAAACACAAATGTCACCATCATGGTGGCGCTACAAGAACGGTCCGCAGATGACCAGAGCCATTAGGTTTCAACCTCTGTGGACAATGAATGTCAGTACAAAATGTCGTCGAAGTAGTTGAGGCATTTTGGTCAGGACCACCAGTTTCATTTTAGCGGATATAGTCGGTTCATTTGGTTAGGACAGGGCTGCACTGCTCTTACATCTTATTGAAGAAAGGATGACACCTAGGTTGAGAACATTTATAAAATGCTTTTACTCTTTTGCCTGAAGAAGGGCCAAATGTACTCTGATAATTTGGGGCTGGGAAGGACACATTTTGTACTCTGAGATGCTTAATTGTAGATTGGATGTTGTTTTGGCAAACTTGCCTTGCTACACAACCTTGATGTGGCCTTGCATCGTCTTTTCTTTTACCTTCATGTTTGACCAAGAACAAAAGAATACACCACAAAACAACATAATCAGTAATGTTTGCTGGCTCCGCTAACAGGCTTTTGCAAATATAGCTCGCGTAGTTATTATTTAAACTTATTATGTGAGCAGTTTTCCAAGTTGGAAAATATTTGCTGTGATCTTTAACATAAGTGAGCATGGCATTAACACTTTTAACGTAAGAACACGATAACTCTGTGGGTTGCTTGACTCGGATCTTATTACTTGAGTGATGCATTAGTATTTTCCACAAACATTTTGCTGAGCGGGTGGCATTTTTTCATTTTAGTTAAAAGGGAGAAACTAGGTCCCACCTGTGGAGTTTTAACTACTAGCTGTTTCATACATTTGCGTAATGGCTTCCTTCAGAAGCTGATCAAAGTAATGTTAAATATGGATGACTCGACAACATTTAAGAAAGAAAAAAAAGTTGTCTATCGCATGTTTATTCTTTATTTATCTTTTATTTCGCCTCAGCACTAGATTTGGGGGAAGGCGTTTTTGTCATCCTCGCAACATGTGTCTCCACCTCCCTCCCCTCTACTAGCAGCACTGCTCTAGGTGGTCCGCTCCACTGCAGACAAACATGTCCATGCCTTTGGGCAACGCAGCAGGCACAACACTTCCTCTGCAAGAATTCCACATTGTGCCGAGTAAGCAGTTTTTCCTCTTCCAAATGGAGCGCCTGGCCTTTAAGCAACTAACCCGGACATAATGATGGCTTGGAGGGGGGCAACGGCTCGGGGTGGGGTGGTGGCTGTTGGAGGAGCGCTCGAGTCCTGCAGCTCCAGTTTGTGGTGTTTGTTTGCTGGCCGTGGGTGCGTTGCTGTGCTCTGGATGCCGTGTCCCGTGGCGGCAAAGCTTGCCGGGAGACGGCTCCTGTTTCGTGCCATATAACTTCCATTTTGAGTCAGTGGCTGGCAGCGTGATGCGATCACTATCTAGCACCCACTGCTTTCCCATCTTTTTCCACTTCCCCTTCTCCCCAGACAGCAATGTTTTCACAAAAGTACTAGTGAGACGTTTTGGGCACTCAAATGGATTTTATATGTTTCACAAGAGAACTCCATCCACCACACAGAAGAAAACAAAGTGCTTGGCAGCATTTCCCACCTTTGGGAGGTTACGTTTTATTGGTCAAGAGATTCAGGGCTAGAAATGGTGTGCAAATATGCATCCATTTGGGGGCATTTGTACGTGTGCATGACGGGGGTAGCTATAGAGAACCAGGCACAAAAAGGTGACGTAATGAAGGGATAATTATTTACTGTCCACTGTTAGGAAACTTCCTGACTTTGATTGATGTGTCGGGACAAATAATATGACATTTCCACACTGTAGCACTGAAGTCAACTTGAAATGTCAGACTGCCCGGTACCCTCTCGTCTGCCCTCTCTTTCCACATTTTTTGTGCACTTTCTCTTATGTGACTGGGTGTGCATGTGTGTGTGTACATATATGTGGGTCTGTACACTCCTGTGCCCAGTCTCCAAGGTAACGGCAGAGTAGAAAGTCAGGTATCGCCATCACAGACAATGCGGTATTTTATCTGTCCTCTGCTCTCTCTATTGGTTTTGTCTTTTCTTTTGCTGTTTTCTATTCGTGTGACAGCCTGTCAAAGCCTGCGCTTGATTTGTCTTTTCAACACAGTGTCGGCCATCAGTTTAGGTAATGTCAGTGTCCATCAGCCCAGGTTTGATAAGAAAAAGCATTAAACAAAGTTTTTCATTTGATTCAGAGGGTTGCTGGAGATTGCGTTTACTCTGTTTACTGTGCAGGTTAACGCCGGGAAAATGATTCAATTAATTTTGTCCTCTTACCAAAACAAACTGAGAGCCATCAGTGCTCTCTGCAGAACAATTGCTGTGACAAACGTTAGCTTGCTTCAGTTCGGTATCGATTTAGGATCTGTTTACCGCTGTCATCATCAGATTTCCTTGACTTATTTGTATTGACTTGCGTTTTTTTTGTGCTAGCTGCAGTACTAATCTGTGCGCTCTGCTGGCTGTGATGCTCGCTCTAAATACTGTGCAGTGCAGGTTTAACTTGTGTAACGTTATCCTGTGACAAGATGGCTCAACCAGAAACTTTTAGTTGAGTTTTAGTCTTTTAGTAGATTTGGCAACTCAACTAAACATGTGTAATTGAATGAGTTTTAATAATTAGACCCATAAAGACTCAGTAGTGATGTGTGAGGTTGAAAAAGTCAAGTACTTCAGCTAACAGGATGTGCCACAACTTTTCCATGCTAAATTATGGGCCATGTAGCTGATTTTATTCTGGATTCAAATCAGATACATGAAGCAAATTAACTATTGTGTTTTCCAAAACAGGCAGACTTTGATGTTTATGGAGTTATATTCCTTTCTTTAATATAACTCCATAGATGTTGGCCTAACATGGCCACTTCAGCTGACAAGATGTCTGAACATTCAAGCCAAGACAAGAACCGTGATTACTTAGCATCGTTATTGATATGACGGAGGAAATTACACTTATGCATAACAAATCAAAGATGATGCCTCAAACCACTTGACAGGAAAATGTCATTTTGCATCCACAAATGCAACACAGAATGAAAACACTGTCAAAACAGCAGCTAACGGAAGCATAAGCCACACATGATAATAACGTAGCCAATCTGCCTGTACTAATGTTTGAGCCCTTCATTCTTGATCAAACATTCTTAAACTGACGCGGTGTGGAACTGTTGCTCCCTTGACAAGCCATACGTGCACATCTTTAAGTTCCTGATACCGAATTAAAAATTCTGTGCTAATCCAGTTGGAGAAAATGTAGAGCTTCAGACTACAGATCATTCTGTTCTCAGGCATTCAGCACGCAGCTTTTTTCATACCAGCATATTTTCAGGCGCAGTGTCTGGCCCTGCAGCTCCTGACATTTTGTGAACTGTTGCTATGTGCTTTAACGTTGTGCTATCTGTGTCACAAATGGGGGCTGGAAGGGGGGAGGCTACACATCTTTGCAAACTTAGATTTCAGGATGCTGTAAAATCAGAGTTGGTTTATGGTGTTTATGTGCATTTGTGTGCTCATGTGTGTTTTACCGACACACGTCCTTTTTCAGTTCAGTTCCGTAGGGTGAGGACAGAGGTGCAACGCGTTTCTGTTCATACTTAGACAATGCAGTAAAATTATTTCTCAAGAAAGTTACAACAAAGTAACAGGTATTGTAGTCAACAACAACAACAGCATCATTTTGTACCTTGGCTTGTTTGTGCTCACACACTGTGATGATTGCCTTCGTTTCAAATTATCAAACCCTGAAATTGTTTGACTCTCACATGACTATTATCACTTACTTTTTTTCTCTGACAGGTGCAAAAGGGGCTTTCTTATTCATAATAACGCTGGATCTGTCTTTCTGTATGTCTCTGCCTCCGTATATGCCGCCTACAGTCTTCTCCTTGTGTGTGTCATAAATGGAGGAGCCCTATGAGGCATCCTGTGACACAGATCCAAGCTGACAGCTTGAAAGAACAGTTAACGGTTATTCTGCGTGGTTCCCTCTGACAAATTCACAGCGCTGTAATGTTAAATGGAGTGTACCGCAGACCAGGGGATGGCACAGGTGCTCTCTGACGCCACGCCGACTTCACCTCAGCGCTCCTATCCTTCAACCATCAATCCTGCGTCGCCCCGACCCTCCTCTCTATCATGTTCCACCATGTTAATTTCCACCTGATGGCACCTGCCAGCTTCTTCTTTCTGCCATGACTTGTGTTTTTTTCATGTCTCCTCCTGGTAACTTGATCGGTATCTTTCAAGACCTTTCAGAGAGCTGAATAGGGGTGGAAAGCTGTGCGATAAAACTTTAAATCAACTGATATAAAATTGCAATTTTGTATTCTTCTGCCACAGCGTACCTTGTAAATTGCATGCCCTGAGCTCTCTTTTATTTATCTGTTCATATAACAATCACGATGATCAAGAAGGCGATGTAGACTGAGAAATGCTTTGCATCCAGCCAATCAAATCATTTAATTCTTTTACTGTATTTACATAAAGCATGAATACTCACCATCCCATCATTGCCTGACTTTCCTTGCAGCCAGAAAAGCAGCCACAGCTTTGAACTGCGACCCTCTTAAGTCACGTTTACATACTATCTGCAACATCAGATATGTATTGAAAGAAAGTTAATGTTGCTGGGATAGTTTTTATTAAAGTAATGAGGAAACATTGTTAACATATTTGCAAATCTCCAAAACTAGTGCCATGTAATTCATTTGTTTTCCCTACAATATCCACTCTTTGAAAACAAAATCCACTTGTATTAACTCATTATGACTCATCTCTTGTATGGTTATGCTTATGAACACACAGATCTTGACCTTTGTTGAATTTTGTGGAAGTTAAAAGTGACTTGCAAGATGAAACATGTGTTTACTTCATTAGGATTTCACCCAAAACCCAGAGCTTTCCCTAATTTTAACCAAAATGCTTTTGTTGCAAACCTCGATCTCCAGTGGTCAAAGTCCTGCCATCCATTGAACCTGACCACCTCATGAATCCCATGCGATAAATAAATGTAGCACTTGCTTCACTCAACAACAAAAAAACATTGCCCGGGAACAAAATCCAGGCAGCAATCAAGTTTCCCTCCAAAACCTAATTGTGAAAACTAATTAGTTAATGTTTGAGTGTAATATGCTTGAGCCAGGGTTGTTTAATGGTCAATCATGATACACATATGCAGAGATGCTCAAACATACACATTGAAATGTATCCTCTGCTTTTAACCCATCCGGCCATCCTTCTTCCGAGGGGAGCTGGAGCAGTGGCTGGCTCCGCTGTCAATCAAACACATTTATTGTAGTTTGTTTGTCTTTGTGTATGTATCTGGTTCCTTTTTAGTGATGAAAACCATCATTTTCTTGGCGAGTTATGTGATTTTAGTTGGACAAGAAAAGATCCAGAGAATATAAGTAAGCCATTAGATTGCTTAGCAGCACTGACAATAATCCTCTCTATTAAACAAACCGTTTTTTTATTTCTGTCTCTCCTGAATGCAAATGTGCTGTGGCTCAAACAAAAGCCAAACCCCACCAACCTTTTGTGTCACGTCACACATACATCTGTTAAAAACCCAATAATACATGACCCGTGTGTACAGCACATTTCTCATCAACAGAGCCATTGTGGTGGAACCCACCTCTCTGATTGCTTCCTCTTCTTTCTGTGCACATTTCTTTCATTTTCTCCAAAGCTCTCCTCTTATTCAGCCTTTTGTTTCAAAGCAGCCACTTTAATTACTTTAGCCCGCGCTGTGAGCTTTGCATGACGGCTTTCGCTCAAGCCTGCCATTGGGGAATATGGGGAGCGATGTGGGGGGGGTGACGAAAGGGAGGAAAATGATACGAGACAGAAGGAGAGGAGGAGCCGTCAGGAGAAATCTGGCTGATGAGCCCCAGTTCATGGCTCAAATGAAGCTCGTCCAACCTTTTACCTTTCAGCCATTATCAATTGTTTATCAGTCTGTCGGGGTGATTTTTGCAAGCTTGAGCCAGATCCCTGAAGCTTCACTGCCATGTCTTCTACGAGTTAACCTGAAATATCAAGTGAAGAATCACATGTGCTTTTTCACCCACCTCTCTGTCTGCTTTTCACCACCCTCGAACCACTGGCGCCAGAACGGGGGGGCCAACGAGAGTTTTTGTATCCCCACTTTCAGGTGTTATGGTAATAGTGGTAACGTCTAAGTCAGGTTTTACGGTCATAGAACGCTGGAGGTAATCGCCCACCCTTGTTGATGTTCTGGCAGCAGGGGTATACGCCGCAGGTGTTTTCAGTGAGGTGGAGAAGTTACTGCGCCTCTACCTCACTGTACCACAGCTGAGTTTCTCAAGTATCTGTCATCTGAAGACCTGCATCTGATCTACAATGGCTTAACAACCTGCTTTTCCTGCAGATCCACAAAGACCTGACTGGCTACCTGGATGTGAACAAAGCGTTAAATGGCTTTGGCTTTGGGAGTGAAAGGTGCACTCAGTACTTTGGAAGGCATATCGGATGTAAAGGCTCCGTTTATCATGGGCCAAGAATTTTTATTCTTTCGAAACCGTATAAAAAAAATATAATAAAACAAGAACATAATTGACTGGTTTTGTTGGCCGCGACGCTGAAAGGAAGTTGACGTGAAAAGGTTTAGTAGCGTATTCATCATCCGAAGACCCTCCACTTCAAAACTCATTCTGGCACGACTGACTCAAACGCTAACATTCCCTAGCTGTAGGCAGCTCAGATTTTAAGGCAGTTCATTGATTGGTGCTGATGCAAATCCAGAGTATGTTAACAGACAAGAGGTGAGTTCGCTTGTTGTCCGCGGCCTTCAGATGTGTGGGCCTCCACGGAGCGTCGTCCGGCAGGAGCTAAGTGTTGATCAATGCAGTGAGCGAGGGAGGACAGAGGGAGGGGAGTACAAACAGAGGAGAGAAAGGCCACTGCCATCGCTCTTCCATGACGCTGAGGATCTGGATCCGCTGGGCTCCCAGGCTAAATTAAAACAACCGGCATCCCATTGATTCCAGCGCTGACAGGGACCATACATCACCCCACAGCCAGGGAGAGGAAGAGAGAGGAAGAAAAGGGGGAGGGGGTAATAGAGAAGCACAGAACACATTCAGGAAAGAAAATGATAACTAAAATGATAGGAGCAGAAAATAAATAAGAGGAGGGTAGAAGAGAGAGAAACGATTAGAGAAGGGACATCAGAAAAGAGAGAGGAAAAGGGAGGCAGTTGGAAGGAAGAAAGGGGAAGAGATGAGATGGCAAACCAGATGTAAGCAATCGTCCACTGACAAGTCCATTTATTTCCTATGCATGGCTGACGATTACTAAGAAGCAGAAAGAAACTTTATGGTTGAGAATTGGAAGTGGAGAAGAAGAGGCAGAGAGACAGCGGTTGTGACTTTTTAGTGAATTCAAAGCTGTTGAGACAGACAAAGCCAGTTGGGAAAGCTGGGAATAGAAAAACAGGAGATAATTGGAGGTTAGAACGAATTGCAGCCTCTTCAATCTATTCAGCTGAGACTTTTTTCCCCTCCTCATTCCTGGGAATTGAATGACCTCATATCTCCCAATAGTACCTTAAGAACCTTACTACTTTACTGACTTTCTTATTTAAAATAATCCTCCTTCATCCTGTGGACTCTATGAACAGAGGTATTTCACTTATACAGACTTGGAAATGACAGCTATTATTATTCAGCTATTGTCCAAAATGGGTTTTGCAGCATCTATGGGAGTTTGATATGGGAGGTGAGGCTGTGATCTGACCTTACAAGATCAAGTAGTGAAGAAACCCCTTTAGATGGTTGAAGGTGAACTGTTGTAAATATCCTGTCATCACCGATTTACTGCATTCATATATAATGATGTTCAAAATGTCAAACGTACATGCTGCTCCCCCCTCTCTATAGTTGTAAACACTCAATTTGATTCCTGAACTTCATTTAACTTGCTTATAACGTCACTGAGTTGCATCGTGGCACACTAGAACCACCTGTCACCATAAAGGGTTAGTAGCACATTAGCAGAGCTTACCTCACCAGTACTGAGTTGAAGGTCTCCCGCGTTTTGGCTGTACTCAGAGAAAAACACACAATCACTGTAGCTGCACGAGTAAAATTATAAAAAATAACACGACTGAACTGAACACACAATGCTTTTAAGGAGAAAATTATGTACTGTGTGGTCACAGCTCACACCAGTGAGGGACGCTTCTCTGCTAAGGAATGCCGATTCGGTCAGTGACAATGGTGATCCAGTGTAGTCAGTCCACTTCGCTGTTAGGTGGGGTCTTCTGTTTAGTCACCTGAGCCAAAGTTGGGCTCGCTGCTGCTCCAAATCGTCCACTGCACGTGTTAAATACAGAATATGTGATGTGTGGGCGTAGGGGATTTGTAGACATTTAAAGGCACTTTTTTGCTGAGCAACAAAAGTAAATTGTCCACTAATTAGTAAAGTAATGCAAAGTAAAGTAAAAAGAATGTTGAAACACACAAACAAACATACACACATGCGCATGCATACGGCCATGCACATACAAGCATCAGACATCGAAGACAGGGACTTCTGGGACTCCCTGTCTTTAACCATCAGTTAAAGGTTAATTCTGGTTATTTTCAGCCTGGTCTTTATTACCTTCCCCTCCAGAATCGGCTGGGTCATGTTTTTGTCTTATTTCTCCTTATTGTTTGTATGCAGTCTAGCGGGATATGTCAAGAACTTGCTTTGCCCAAAACTTGATGGAAAGTTCAGTCACAGGGCAGGAAAAATGCATGAACATTTCACATAATTTGGGCCAAGGACGAACAACACTGTGGCTTTCACAAACGTCAAGGAAAAACATGTTGTCTGCTCTCTACACGCATCTAGAATACGTTTCTTACACTAGAGGAACAGCCAGCCAATCTAAGGGCACAGAAGGTCATATACATCTTTTGCTATAGTTCAGTGCCATTCCAAATGATGTACTGCAATAAAGTTAGTCCACACTGTTTAAAGTTTGCATAATTGTGCAGCACTTTAGGAATGTGCCGTACATCCAGCAAATTATAGACTGCAGATGGAACACACACATCACTGCTGCTGTGTAATTGCCACAGAGATTTAATCAGCTGAATAGGAGGGGCATCATATATCCTAGATGCAGATATGGATGACATACGAAGCACCCATTGATGACACCCAGTACAAATTCTGCCATTACTGCGCAATATTAGTAATTTCATGCTTTAAAAGTTGTCAAGATGAAATATGTATGTCATGGTAAAAGAGGGAAAGGTTTTGTATTGTATGTGATGTTGGCGTACAGTACACGTACAGTATGTGCATGTGTGTCTCCGAGGTTTGCAGGATGCCTAAGATATTTATGTCCATCATGTCTTTAACCTGAAAAATACAAAATACGTTATGCTAAGAACAAACACATTTTGAATGGAAAGTCCACCATCACACAAACCTGGCTTCCTGTAAAGAGAGCTGGCCAGCATTGATTGGCCCATCTGGCTAATGTCAGGCCTATCCTTTACAACCTCTTTTCTTCTAAGGGCAAACATTGACGTCCATCTCTTTTTTTAATGAGAGAATCATTTGGCTTTGCCTTGACCTCTCGGTCTGCTTCAAGACTTCAGGATAAAATTCAAATACTAGTGAATTTAAATAAAAACACTCAAATCTCATATCATACTGATCGCCTCATAATAGTACAACCTACTAAGACTGTTCAAGTAATGCAATAAAACTAAGTTTTTTGTCCAAACTGTTTGCAGAGAAACAAATCCCGTGTTAACATGTATTGTATGAACCTCGAAAAAAATAGTTAGAACCTTTCTTAGTAAGTAGGGGTAGCGATAAAAGTAATACACACTTAAACACTTTTATGAATCGTCAGCATGTCATTCTGCTCTGACACGTCATCCAACATAACAGGACACACGGGGTGACAAGTATGACAGAAGTAGGCCTAACTGTTGAGTCTTAGCCAATTAACTTGCAGTTTAACAAGGTTGTCGTATAGAGAAAGTCGCATAATCATCTGACATATACGGTGAATTGTAGTCTAGCGTGCCTTTACCCATAGGTGTCTGACTGGCAAGCAGAAACCACAGTGGATACTTCAGGAAAGAAGTTTTGGTTTTGTCCCCCAGTTAGCTGTGTTGATGAGTAAATCGGGCAAAATGGGAGAACCTGAAAACCCAACAAAACATCCATCAGTGAAACCCATGCAGGCCAGCACCACAGATGTGAGTATCATGGCCAGGCAGCTTAGTGCTAATAATCATAATCATGTCATCATCATGTGTGGATGTTGCCTGATCTTAATCAGCAGCCTGAAGTGGTAGAAGCATAAATTATACATGATGAGGCACTTGCACAACTACATTGTATTAAGAAAATCTGATTGAAATGATAGTGGATGAAGTTGAGCGATATCAAAATGGGAACGGCTTTGTGTAGCTGTGCAGTGTGTGTAGTCACTGTTTTGATGGATTTTCACACTGAAATAATGCCAACCTGTAATCCCCCTACGAGTGAAATCTGCTCTGTCCTCTAAGTGAAAACCTCTCGCCTTTCCTCTGAGTGCACCTGCCTCTCCCGTAAGGAAATGCAGGCTAAAAATCTGTCACTGGGTTTTGAATTATCACTCAAATAAATGGGATTAGATGGTTAGGAAATATTAAAGTTACAGAATGATAAAGGGAGACCGACAGGGATGGATACATGTTGTCCAGGAGCAGGTCCGTCCACAGACAAACAAATGAAATGAACCTTGACAAATCCGTGGCTGCTTTGATGTGGAAGTAGGTTTGGTTTTTGTTCAACATTGTCACCATGTTTTTGTCATCCTGACCTTTCGAAAAACAAAGGACTCTACCCGACATGAACCTGCTGAAAATGTTCCAGTCTACATGCCCGTTGCCAAAATTGCCAACAGCACCCAACAGAATCCATGAATAGAGTCTTACGACCCAAGCGGCATCTTGTGCCATCAACTCATACAAAGAGTTTGTGCCTATTATGATTTTCTTCTCCACCAACAGTCCAGCAGGTGTTTTTTCTCTTTGTCGTGTTAGTTGTTTTATAGAAATATTGTGTGTGTGAAAACTGTGACGATTAATTACCCAAAGTGATCACTTTTTTCCCCAATTTCATCCACAGACTCGAGGAGAAACTGCGATGGACCCAGCTGTTGCTACATGAAATCTCAATCTGTGTCGGCATGGATGCCCGTGTGTATGTAAAAGCCCTGAAAAGGGAGTAGTTAAATGAATCATGTCTGTAATGACTGAAAAGGAGGAAGCGAGTCGTCCCTAAACATAGCTCAGCAGCTCTACGTCCCTCCTGCTGGAGCCCTTTGGTACTACTCCTGCTGCATGTTATTCCATCTATCACATGTAAAGCCAAGATGAAATGGGACTGAAAATGTTGCCTTCCACAACATTAGCTAAATATACACAGTTACTGTTTCGCTTTACTCCCAAAACTCAACCATCGCCTAAAAACTGTAGGTTTATAGAATTGCTGCAGTCAGAGTTATATTGCAATTTAGATATAACACAGCTTCAAATTTGAAATTGTAGAAACATCAGAGAAGAGCTGGAATTTCTGTGTTTACCTATTGACTGTAATGTATGTGCTTTTGCAGCACTGCTTTCCTTTGAGCATCCCCCCACTGACTGACATGAGATGGCCTGACCACTTGGTCCATCAGCTTGTGGAGGAAAAAAAAAAAAAGCCATAAAGACCTGGGAGACTTGTAACTAAGATGGATTTGTTTACAGAGCCCTTGTGATTGGCACTGTCTTGTTACAATTGCCAGTTTAGGCTTTAATCCAGCAATTGTAAGTTCAGGCTTAAACCTTTAGTCCTGTGGCATTTTCTGGTTTGATGGAAATGGAAGCGTGCCATTGGTCATCACAGTGAAAGCTATTCCAAGGCGCTTGGATGGCGCTCCAGGGTGAAACAACAGCACATATCCTTCCCCCAACACCCTCCACCCCCGCCTGGCCCTGTTCTCTGAGAGACAGGCAATATGGTAATGAGGGGAATGAATAGTGAATCTTTCTTTCTTGCCTGTGTGTGTGCGTGTGTGTGTGTGTGTGTGTGTGTGTGTGTCCAGCTGCTCTCTTGGCCACTGTGGCCATTACTGAGCAGTACCAAGCAGCAGAGCATGACACACACCAGCTGGATCTGCACACACCTCCACTGAGAGACGAGGCCTGTGCCAATGAGACAAGGAGAAAGTGAGAAAGGAGGGAGAGGGGATGGGGGATGGAGAGGGAGACACAATTGAGGTGCTAGATAGGAGGTAGAGGAGAGGCAAGATCCCCATTCTCAAGGTAAGGTGAAACAGATTTAACACCGTATGAATGACACCAACAAAGTCACCAACACCCCTAGCACACACACACACACACACACACACACACGCACACACTGCAAGAGAACACACACACAAATGATTGCACCCGCAAATATATTATCCTGACCTCAGTGTCAGATTGGTTGTATGCATGCATGTGTGACAAATTGTGAGTATGTAGGTGGGCAGCTCCAAGGGAGAAACATTTCCACCATGTGTCATATTGTCTTGGTGACCATCAGAAGAGCCATAAATACAACTCTGATCTGCTGCATTAGGGAATGTCCAGCTGTGTGTGTGTGTATGTGTGTGCTCATGTACTGTATCTCCTAGACACATTGAGGCTGCCATCTATGTCTGCAAGGCATTTCCTCTCACCCTTTCTCCCTTCTTACTTTCTTTGTGCCTCTCTCATACAGCTTTTCACAGGCACCTTTGCCATTGATGAAGAAAAACATTATGCATGGACGGGTGGTGGTGGTGGGGGGTGTTAAAAGATTATTCATATGGCAGAAGATAAATGTATTTTCTCTACTTGCCTCATTCCCTGCCCTCGCTCGCAGCCCTTCTTCCATCTCTCCCTCTTCCCTCATTTCGCATTCCTCAGTCCAGCCACATTATGCCTGCTCCCTCTCCTCCTTCCCGCTGTCTGGCCGGCTGACACGAAACGATAGAGCATTCTGTCATGGCGTTTGGAACACACTGAACATCACTTGTCAGCCGAGGGATGACAATGGCTGGCACGCACCGGAGGGTGCGCGGGCAAAGCGAGACTACCTCAACCCACTCCCGTCTTTGTTTAAATCCCATTATAGGCAGACTGGAGTCTTCTTTTCTTGGCTGGAAGTCAATGAGTGTCTCACTTTGTGTTCAAAATATTTCTCTCTCTGCAAGAGGGCAGGGATGCAAATTCACTCAAGTCTGGGCTATAAAAAAAGCATCAAATGCATCGAATATTGTTTGTCACTAAAAACTTCCAGGAGCCTCTTAGAAAAGCTACTTACATCGATTAATTCTGCAGGCAAGCAAAGCCGTCGGAGACAAGATATTATTTTTCTTTCCAGTGTGATGGATTACTGATGCAGTTCAAAAACTAATATAGCTTAGATTGATCCTGAATACCTTCTTTATATGAATTGTTTTACATAGTCTCTAATGTATTTCTGGGAATGTTCTGAGATTGTTCCCAATGAAAATCACCCGTAGCTAGCAGCTAACAACAAACCACACCTGCCTCTCCTCTCTACTCTCTGTATTCCCATTTTTAATTAATGCTTCTCATCTATTTACCTGTTTCGATAAGTAGCAGCAAGTCTAGTTGTGGTTGATGCTAGTGCCATCTGTGTCAGTCAGGAGTGGCCTATTTAGGGCAGCTAATTCATCATGGCCTGAGAGCTTACATACGGTACATATAATTACCCCCCAACGCAAACAAGACCCTCAGTCCCCGTGATTTATTGTCGTGTCAAGGGAGAGGAGACACAGAAACAAGGAGGAGATAGGCACGAAGAGGAGGATGAGAAGCGAGGGAGGGACAGAGGTGAGTGTAGTGCAGTAGGTGGAAAATAAATAAGAGGATTTTCTAAGAGGACGGGCGAAGTCACATTGAGCACGGCGAAATATGAGACATCCGAGTAGCGAAGTGGCCCAACAAATCCTTGGGTTAAACAATATTAATACTAGTTCTTCATGTCAAAGTCAAGGATTTCTTCTCCGAACCTTTTTCATTTTCACCCCTCTCAACCTATTTACAAAGAATCCTCAAGGCTTTCACACTTCTCATTTCAGAGTCGACTCAAAGACATCCTGGCTGGATGACGTATCTTCACCCGTCGCCTTCCCAGACACCCCAGTGGTGCTTATTTTCAAAATGCATCGCTGGCCTGTTTCAACCACGGAGGCTGTATTGTGCGGCTGAAGGCCGATGAGATGGCTATACAAGTGAAAATTACAAAAAAAGGGGTGGGGTGGGGCAAATGGAGGAGACGAGAGTAACAATGAAAGATTTATGACAGGCATTGAGAGCAGGCGACGGTTTTATCAGCCTATTATCAACCAAATAGCCCCCACAGAGACGTAACACATATCTACTCTGTTCTGCTCTCTCTCTGTTCTGTATCCCCGCGCACTCTCTTTCCAGATCGGTGCTCACCCCCCATACATAACCTGACTTTCCCAACCTTGCCTTTAACCATTCCCTCTTTTACCTCCTCCTCCCGTATTTACTCACCTCTCACCCTTCTCCCCTTTTTCCAACGCGTCTCTTTGACTCTGCGTCTCTTGTTCAGTCGACCCTCTTGCCTCTCTTTTTCTTCAGCACATTCCGGTCTCTCTGCTTTATTGCTCTCGCTACCCTCCCTCCTCTCCCTTTTTTCCCTCCATCCCTCCTTCCTCTGGCCGCTGGAGTATTTTCTGTCTACTTTGCTTACACCGTCTGGTCCCCCCCCCCACAGCCTGTGCCTGTTCTGTAACCCATGAGGGCTCTTAATAAATGGCAGATCACCCTACCTCCCTCTCTTCCTCCCTTTCGCCACGTCCTCCTCTACTCCAGCCCCACCCCCTCTCTGGGAAAAGCAAGGCACCTAAGGGTGAACAGGTTAGTGTTCTGGCAGTTTGAGATACACTTGTGACATTTCAATCCGGCATCTGTTTTTATCGCAGCTGATTTAAGAAGTGCCGGGGTAATGGAGGGATGAAAGCAGGGACGGTGAGCGGGAGAAGGAGGAGGGAGCCCATGGGATGGCGCAGCTACCCAGACTGTGGACTGTGTGTAAGGCGCAGCAGGGGCTGTGGACCTGCAGTTGCAGATCAGCTAATAAATGGAAGCATATGGTCATGTCGCCCCCAAGTGGCAGGCAGCGGAACTCTTGGAGAGGGGACAAACTGCGGCAGTGCAACAGACAAAATACAAAACAGCATGTATTTTTGAGGTACTGGAGATAGAGTGGAGCAAAGCTGCAAGCATGCTTGAAATACCTTGCTTTGTGGGCAGAGCACTTTAATTGGTATTCTCCCTGGCGTCGATCATGACCTTTGAAAGGAATAATAAAAATTGGCAAAGAGCTGATTGGACTGTTGGATGCAGAGATATGATTACAGAATGAAGTAGGGAATGTCATGTGAGGAAAATAACAAGTGGCAGAGCGAGAGGCCAGGTGAGGACAAATGCAGAGACGGTGGTAGACGCACAGCTGGTGGCTGAGGGAAAAGCAGGGAACATACACCAGAGAATAACACACAGAGCCCAGTTTTGGGGGAGTAAAGCAGCCAGAGAATCTGATAAAGAAATTGAAACAGGACTCCAGAGGTCTGACCAAGTGAAAAGGAAAGGGATGAAGGAGAAAACACAGAGAGAGAGAGAAAGAGAGAGAGGACAACCAATGAGCAGAAGGTGATGGGGGGGGGGGGGGGTGTGAGCCTGCAAATAAGAGAGGGGGAGCAGATATGACAGAATAAATGAATTAGGAGAAACTGGGCCGTAGATGAGCTGCGGGGGGCTGGAGGGAGAGAGGGAGGACATGTGATGGTGGGGGAGGGTGGTTGGATGGTGGGATTGCACCGCATCATCAGCCAGCACTTTCCCCGAAGTTTTATTTGATATGAATTCAATAAGCAGCAGCCGATCTCCGTGCCCCGGGTGTAATTACCGGCAGAACAGCGGAGGCATTGTGAGCTCCGCCACCGCCTAAATGCACCCCCCTACTCACTTCCAGGTCAGCACTGATCTTGTCTGAGAATGTCAATTATCGTCTTAAACGCTGTCTGAGGAGCAGGGGAAGAAGGAGGGGGGAGGGGGTTGAGAACGATGGAAAATGTCAAGTTAGGGAGGAAATATTTGCCCAACGTCGCGGCTTAAGAAAAAGACGAGGAAGAGTGTGAGAGATAGGGCCACAGGCTAGAATACTAATGGGTTCCTCTTCATGTTTAATATGAGATAGAAGGCAAGAGAGCAAGCGACACTGTATTTCCTGTGACACTATTGTCCCATCGTCTTGGACCTATAGTACCACACATGGCATAGCGGAGGTCAGTTGAGGCCGAGGGTGGAGGGGGCAACCTGTGGTTTGAATGCAGCCCCAGTATCTTAGTAACTATATCTACATCCGTTCGTGGTCGATAGCCACGTTGTGCATCTGATTTTCACACACAGACACATCACAGACCTGTAATATACATTTGCCTATTTATGCCACCTAGCTACAATATTTTCCTAAACTAATCCTAACAAAGTGCTTTAATTTCCTAAAACTAGAAATAGTTTGACATGTTGGGAAATATGCTTATTCACATTCTGGACAAGAGTTAGATCAATACCACTGTTGTGTCTGTACTACCTACCGCATGCCGGTTGGCTTATCTTAACAAAAAGGGTGAAGCAGCTGGCCTGGCTCTGTCAGACAAACAAAATCTTTCTGACATTGGCATTAGGGAGACAGTGTCCGCTGATTTTGGTAACGTTCCGAAACTGCCAATCCAAAATTCAAAAAATCCAACTCGTGCAGCGAACACAGCCTAGGCGTGTAGAGATGAGAAAGTAAGCAGGGTTTGCGCGTCACTCTCAAGCTCTCTTTTTCTGCTCTTTACAAAACCATTTCTGTAGTTCTGACTTCCCATTATGTGCAAATGAGTGCAAGAATGTCTTCCAGGAGAGACTGTCTGAAAGTGGGTGTCTGCAGTTCTTTTTGCATATGCCGCAGCAATAAGAACAGGTGGATATTCTGAATCTCTTATATTCCCTATTCTGTATTCCTGTCTGTCCATGTTGCGTAGGAATTCCAGCTAAGAATTGCCCCAGAATTCCCATCACCACGCATAATCTGCTGTACCTTTTCATTGTGTAGGCATGCTCAATTTGATCTGACTCTGTACTTCTATCTGCTCATGTACTCTCCTTTATGTTTACTTTCCTCCTGCAACACATGGATTTTGCATGTCGATCATCTGCAACTGTCTTCATGTATTCCTCAATCCATCCATCCATCCTCCACCGCTCTCTGTGATGATTTCTTGTTTAGTTATTTAGATTTTGCAGTTTTCTATGTCCTATGACAAAGCGCTCTGTCAGACTTGATATTGCTTTCAAACGGTTTGTTTACACTGAGTTTGGATTCACTTCTGCACGTTCCGATCGTTATTCTTAACATATGCACTGATAATGCATCCACATACTGAATATTGTTTCGCCCTACATGTGGCCAGCTGCCTGTAAGGTTATTTTCATAATGAAATCAATGTGATCGATAACCACATCTATTGAATGTTGTTTCATTTTACTCAGGCAACACGATCTTTGAGTAACATTCTGCCCATACCATAAATGGCAGCGACATTACAGAATAGGTGTGATCCTGGTGTAATGTATGTCTGTATCCATCCAGCTAAGCATACATCACTGAATCCATCCATCCACCCATCAATCCAGCCTTATCGAAACTCATTCATCCACGTCTGTTTCCTTCCCTCGCCCCCTCTCCACTTCTCGCCTTTGGTGGGTGCCAGTGGGAGTGGTCCGCCCTTGATCTGCTCTCCGAACAAACAGCCTGGTAAACATCATGAAACATTTAGAGGAGGCAGAGCAGCCTTCTCTCTAATTCACACTGGCAAGCCGGAGATGCACAATAACAGCTGCTCCCAAAGCTCTCCCCTGCAGAGGGGCTTCAGTTCATGTGTGCATGCATGTGCTTTATATGCCTTTGCATCTCTGGGAATTTGGAAGACTGAGTGTGCATGTGTGTGCATTCGTGTCAGCGCTGCGCATGTGTGTAAACGAAAAGGTGCTTTTCATACCACAGGTATCTAGGAGTCAGGGGCCTTTGCTTTGAGAAAAACCCAGGAATAAGTTGGCATGTGTGGGTAGTTTAACATATTTGGCAAGTGCTTCATCGGGAGGGAGCGAGGAAGAACAAATGAACGGATTAGAATCACAACTCACTCAGCTGGAGGTCTGAGTCAATGCCTTGTACTGAACAAAAACCTCTTCACTGATTCCTTCTAAGTCTGGCACAGGAGACTGTCTTGTGCTCAACATTTATAGTTATTTGTAAAACTGGATTGCCTCAGAGGTCGGGTAAATGGAGCAAAACTGCCTTGAGATCTCACCTGTAAACATCACAACTCAAATGTTGTACCTCCCTTAAGCCCACAGACATTTACGTCTTGTCAAAGTGTGATGTCCCTATAACGCCGCTCCTCGACTTGTGTTGTGCAGTATAATTCCTAATGTGCTGTCGTCAGTTCCCCCCCCAAAAAATTCGATTTTGTTGTTGTTTTTCCTCAAAGTCAATGAGTTCATTATCTGGAAATACACGTTTTCTGAAGGCCAAAATTTGGAACCAGTGGACAGTTTCTCTGCTCTTTCCTGTCCCGTCTTTTCACTGTGAAATATCCATTAAAATTAATGAATAATGAATTAAGGCGTGCAGCCTCTTACTCCCTTTAATAAAATGTAGCAAGCGGAACAGCTTATTCAGTAATGTCACGCATAATTAGCCGTGCTGCCTAGACCACCTTCATGCAGTAATCTTTCGAGGCCTGACCTGCATTCTTTTTCTCCCCCCCCCCCCTTTCTTTGCTCATCTCCATCTCCTCTGTCACAGATCTTCGTCTGTGTTTCTTTGTCTCTATCTCAGCCTTCCCTTCCGTTTGGCTTGTTTGGATTTTGTGCTGAGATCATAAACCAAGAAAATCCCTTCAAGTGCGTGGCTCAAAGGACCTACACGTGCACGCGCACACACACAAACACACAGTCCTCAGATACAGCAACACAACAACAAACAAGCGTGAGTGGGTGAGCACTTGCAATGATAATAGCCCCCCCCCCCACCCCGCGTACTGCAGACTCCCATGTGGTGTGGCAAATTTTTTACTCTGTAAATTTGTGACAGTGCGCATATGAGGATATGCATGCCATATCAAGACTGTACAATCTCTTCCCTAACCACAACATTTGAAAAGAGACAATTACTAATTGAAAGAGGGTAAATATTACAAAAAAAACACCTTCTATAGTGTATCAGTAGACCATTTCAGCAGTGCTGTGTGGGCTTCAGTGTAAGCCACAGCGAGGCAGCTACTTACACTACGATCAATACTACTAGGCCCTGTTAGGAGGGAATCGATCAGCTTAGGACTTGATGGAACAGTCTCTTTCTCTCTATATCGCTCTCTTTCTCTGTCTGTCTTTCTCCATTTGCCCTCTCTCTGTTCTCTGTCTCACGCCATCATTGATCTCGGGTGATGATAGCGCGCATATCTTCTCTGCAGGGGTGAAGAGGGTCAACTCTAAACCCTTTGAGACTCTTAATGACCAGGACATTGTGAAGGAAGAAGGGTGGCGGAGAGTAACAGGTCTTTATGTCAGCCGTTCTAACCTGAATGAATCAGCCTGAGCAAGCTACACACACTGGAGACCTTAAAAAGACACGCGGTCTCTTTGTTGGGAAGATCCTCTGTTGGCCGCCGACGCTTCGAAGGCTTCAAGTATCGCCTGCCGACCTCGCTGCTGCAAAGGGGTTGGGCTGAGGCCAGCGTCCTCACTATGGGGTCTAGTTAATCTAAACTAATTGCAAGGACCGCTGATGCATATGAAGGCGAGAGAGAGAGAAAGGTTGTGTGAGAGTACACACAGACAGATGCCAAATGAAAGGCACCATCTCCTGCTGCTGCTACTTGCCTACACCTTGATGAAAGACAGACCTGTAATCCACATTCCCCAACACTCAACGCGATTCAACAAGATGACATAGAGTAGGAGCTAGTGTGTTTGCAATTTCAAGAAGTGTACCAGCAATGATAACAACGGTGTTTTTAACCGAAGGGACTTTTTCAGGAACCTTTCATCTGTTTCACATCTATCAGGACTGCTAACACACACCTGAGAACTGCAACAGCATTTATAGTTTTCACTCGAGTTGGTTTAAGCTATATAACCAACTTCACCACTTCTACTGCCGTGGCTTCCGCCTCTGTGCTTCTCCTATCCCACACTATCCAAATCACAGTTAAAAAAAAAGAAAGAGCACTACAATTACCCTCTCAATAGGTTTTGCCTTACCTCGCAATAAGTGAACAAAAGTAGCCTCTCTCGCTGAATCAGCCATAGCAACGGGTGCATGCATATAATATAACATAATATACTTTTATAATGATTCATTTAAATTGAAAACTCAAGTTCTTTGCAAACATATGGTACATACTGTATATTCTCTCACAGTCTCTTAGTTCACAGTCTCTTTCCTTCCTAATTGATCTGGATGTTCGTGGAACTGTAATGTAGATAGATAAACTTGTTTACCCTAGGTTAGCAGTGTGGTAACCAGGGATATTACGCAGGCTGACGCGTCGCTGCCGTAAGATGAGAGTTCAGTGTGTCTTCTCCGTGCAGACCACACAGTGGAGAGGGCCTCCATCGAGGTCCGCGAGGGAAGAGCTGGTAGAGCAGTAAGCGAGGGAACCAAAGGGGAGCTGGAGTTTGTTGAGCTGGACATCCAGGAGACTTTCGGTTAAAGTGACTGGAGGAGAGGGACAACTGTAAACGAACAACTTAAATTTCAAAATAAAATTCAATTTACATCACACAATGAACAAATTAATACATTGAGTTCCCGTGGTCTCTACAACTGGTAGAGCTAGCTCAACCTTCCTCTATGAATCAGAGGAAATGCTAAACGCAATGACAGGGAGGCCTAATGCAAAAGTAGTTGTGTGAAATACAATTCCACCGTGACCTTTGAGGGGCGCCATATTGTTGTTCTCTCTGCATGTGACAATTAACACCCTGTCCACACTGGACACATACAGCCACATGCTTCAGTTGTCAACAGATGCTCCAATGTTAATACATCCATCTACACTGGTTGCATAATGGCTTGCATTTCACTTGTGCTTTACTCACATAACTACAGCACCTTTTTTTGGATTTCAGTTCTGTCTTGTTCCAACTTGCGAGTGTAACTTGATGTTGTATTAGGCTGCTGAGTACACAGAGATACTATGAATGAACTCATTGAGCGTAGACACTGACAGAGGGCTAAAGTTGCTACTGTTCTGCTGCTGATGTAATGAGATCATGATTTGATTTGATCATGCTTTCATTATCAATTTTTTTTTTTTTGGTTTAATTTTCCTATCCTTCAAAGTTCTTGAGGTGCAGTAAAATCAAAAACTAACGAATGCATTAGGGACTTTCACTTCCAGATTTAGTTGCTGGGGTCCCATAGATGGAGATTGTTTGTTGACATGGCCCAAGCTGAAGGATTAAGGAAAACTGGAGTTAATATTTATCTTGTCACCACTGAATTGATGTTAGCTCTTAGGATAATGAATTGAAAAATGGTGAGGTCACCAGATCCAAGGACTAGTTATTGGGATAGCGTACCTTACAATGACACTGTTGAGCTTGCCCAATGGGACCCAAACTCCAGTCGTCCCCATTCATCCAACGTGCAGTACATGCAATGAGTGAGGGACACTAGGCAATTTACATTAAAAACATTAAGAATACTTCGGTAACTAATGTTGAGAATTTAAATCAGCCCTGACATGTCTTGCTGCCAGAAGCAAGAAAAATACAAATAGAAAAACAGGAAGAGGTGATAGCTCACCAGATGAGATCATGAATAAATTAACTTTTGCAACACAGGGCCGATATTCTGGGGGTTACGTAAGGGGATGTCATGTGTTTTTGCCCCCAAATATTGGACTGCCTTAACAAACTCTAAATGCCTAAGGCAGAGGCAGCATGAGCCCTTAGCATCCCTGCCCTGCTGGCTCCTCTTGTCACTGCTCGTTCAGATTTAGTCAACAATTTGTCAGTTGCAAAAATAAGAATTGCCTCGCTCCTCTTGTTTTCATTTTGGCCATTATTTACTTGCAAAAGGAAAGGAAAGGAGAGAAAATGTAGCTCGCGAGTCTGTCTATCCCACGTTCAAATCCTGTCTGTTATGCCCTGACACACACGGCAGTCGAACGGAAAAGAAAAGACATGACAACATAAGATATGTTAACATCAGGTTAGCTGTTCTGACAACAGCAAGCAGCTAAATCGATGCCTGACAAGTAGCTTACTTTGACGCAATTTAACTTACATCTGAACACATTTACTGGTAAAAACATACAGGTAATTTACGTTATGTTGCATCGCCAATTTTCAGTCAATTTACAGCACATTAGGACTTATGTTTCTTTTCACTGCAGCTGACACAGATAAGTGATTGTGACAGCCCTTGTAGCACTGTGACAAAAGAGAGACGTGACGTTTCTCACTGGTGCGTGGTTTGTATCAACACTGGCTATATTGTAACCTAAGCACAGTACATTGTGTTTAGCTCCGTTCATACTGCAGTCATAGAATTGCACGGGCAAAATGTACAGGTTTTCTGAAAGGACGACAGCCATACGCCCTCCTGTTTGTCTCCCCATCACTTTCCAAACACAAACTTTCACCCCTGTGGAGGATCCATCAGTAGGGTGGAGAAATTAGGTGAGCCTGCAGCCATCTAATGCTTTGGTATATACAGTATATATTGGTAGACCTGCTGATAACATGCTAGAAAGCTCTAGAAACAAACCTTTTCTAATGATCACTCAAAATGTTAGACGTTTTACTGCGCGCTGAAGCCAATTAGCCGTGGATGCGGTGGATTGCTGTTGAGATAACGAGCCTGGAAGGGACAGCACAGGGCCACCATCTGAGCCCTATGTTAATGAGCCAATTCCTTCATTAAACCTGCCACTATCGTCTGTCAGAAGTATCCTGAACTCCTGGTGTGCTTCGTTTACTTGGCGGACAGTTCGATTAGCCTACAAGCCACCGACTCAGGGCAGATTTACATTTCTTCTGTCTGTTTTTGTGGAGATGTAGACCAAGATTAAATGCACAGTAGGTGCTTGCGGATCTACTGTAAATCTACCCACCTTGAGGACTATTCACTAGCAGCAAATATCACTTTTTTGCCAGCATTCAAGAAGAGTGTTGGGTTAATGGAGCAGATATAACAGACAAGCATAATATGGCAGGCACAGCACTGAGGTTACAGCTGAGATACACAACGCTGATATTGTTCATATTGATTTGATTATAAACACCCTGTGAGTGAGCAAGCTGATATTGATTCAGTCAGACACTTGCGGAGGTATGTGGTTTGCATGTGCTTTATGACCTGATGTAATTAGCTGCAGAGGCACTGGAGGATTTTCAGACGCCTCTATTTCCTCTTTATATTGGCTTGTAAAACCCCTCTTCATGGTAATGTATTTTTGCTACTGTGTGCTTTTTGCATGCCAAGGTGTATACCTGCATCCTCTGCTGCAGTGCGTGTGTACATGGGCGGCGTGCGCGCACACTTTTGCCAGGATAAACTATCTGAGCTGATAAACAGAGGGGGAAGTCTTGGGTTAAACTAAATGGTAATATGTATTCCAGGTGTGTCTCTGTAATCTCTTAAAGTGCAGTTTTGCATTTGAAAGCAGATTGCATGCCCATACAGCCCCATGGCAATTAGGAAGCGAAGTGTCAACAGTCGACCTTGGCCAAGTCTTAATGCTCCTTTGGCCATCTCCAGCCCTTGAACGAACGACATCACTTCCTGAGTCCTCAGAGGGAGCAGAGTGAAGGGGTTTTTTTTTTTTTCTTTTGCCGAGCTGCTTGGCTCCCTTGCACATCCACAATAATAATTCAAGTAGTGATGGAAAGCAATACACCTCAGAGGGAAGTTTGTTGTGCCCCCGTGACGAGGAACCAGCAGAGGTATTAATGATGATGATCTTGAAACTAAGTAGCCTGTTTCTGATCAGTTAGAACTGGCCGTCGAATGCTGTCCAACCAGTGCTGGATGGGGAAACATTAGCATAACAAAGGTTCAGTTTCAACAGAAAAATTCCAGTTGCTGACAAAAAGCTACTTCTTATGAGCTCTTTTTTTTATAAGAATGAAGCCTCCGCAGTACTTTGTGTTTGGTGCTAATTAGCAAATGTTAGCATGCTAAAACACTCAACTAAGTTGGTGAACATGGTAAACAGTATACCTGCTAAACATCAGCATTTTGGCCTTGTCATTCTGAGCATGTTGCCATGCTAGCGTTTATCATTTACCTGAAAGCGCTGTTATGACTAAGTACAGCCTCACAGAGCTGAGTACTGTAGCATGCTAGCATAGTCGTGTTTTAGGTTGACTTGCAGTGTAACCTGTAACTGTAAAAGTATTACCAACATGCAAATAGTTGTTTAATATGACTTAAAATCTAATTTTCTGTTGTGTCAGGAGGAATATTGGTGTGTGTATTCCTTGAACTGTAGTGGTAATTGTGATAACTCAGGAATATGAATGATCCAAAAAGCCTACGCGGTCTACAATAATTGTGTGTATTTTGGAGAGCACATTATTGACACTGTCGTTGCAGAGACTCAGGTAGAGGCTTGTTGGCTTAGCTGCACAGGTGTGATCAGGTATGAATTTGGATGGGATACCATAATCATCAGGAATGAAAGAAATTACAAAGACATAATGTCCATGCATACATATCCTTTACATGTAGAAACAGGTATTCAGAGGTTGAGCACAAATATTAAATGTTAGGGGGCATGCAGAGCACCAGTATTTCTGAGTTAGTTGAGACAGCAGGAATAATCTGAACAAGAACGCTGTCTGTGTTACATTTAATGTGGAAAATACATTTGGCGTGCTGTTAGATTCATGTTTATGCAGCGAGCTCCCATACACGTCTGACTAACGTGGCCTGGTGATCATGTGACCACACATGCCTCCTGGCTCCAAGTGAGAGGAACTCTTTCCAGACTCCAATGGAAAACTACTGCTGCAGCTACTGTATTTCCTCCACCGCTCTCCACAGCCTTTTGGTCTCGCTCCTTCTTTGTGTGTGTCTCTTTTTTCTATCTCCCCCCCCCTCCTCTTTCCCTCTTTCTCATTAGCCTGTGTCAGCATATTCCACAGACCCATCCCCCTTCTCTGCCTTTTGAACCTTTCTTCTGGATGGAAAGACTGAGAGGAGGGGTTGGGGGGGATGAAGTGCTGTTGTTGGAATATGTGTCAGTTGTCCAAATAGGCTCCACATGCTTGTCGTCATGGTGCAGGATGTGGCAGACATAATCTACTCCCTCTTCATCTCGTTTTTCTTTCTTTCCTCAAGCCTCCTTCCCCGTCTCCCTCTGCAACTATCTTTCGTTCGTCTCTTTATGGATCCCATTCCTTCTCTTTATTGTGCTCTATTTTGTGCTCGCCCCCCCTACCCGATGCCACGACAGGCAAATTAGACTTTAGTAACATATTACGGCGTCTTGCTCCAGTCTTAAATCGGAAGTGCGCTCGGTGTGTGGCAGTGCTGTAACTTAAGTTACCGCTTTTGCTGCAGCACTGGGAGTGTTTCAGCTCAGTGTCTGGCAGTTTGACTTTATTCCATGGCTTACTGCAGCAATAATGCAGACCAGCAAACTGAAGAGCCTTACACACACACACACACACACACTGCTTTATTAATGCTAAAATGAATCCTCGCCTACATTATCAGTCAACAAGAGCCAGTGTTGAGTAATAAGCCAATTTACTGGTACACACCAGCATAATGACTATCAAAACAGGAGTCCCTCACACTAATTCAGTGCTGTGTGCTAGACTGTGCTTTTTGTGCGACTGCCCATCTATAAGCATTTGTGGCTATCTCTTTCCTCATTGATTGACTGATTCATATCGGCACTCATGCTCGAAATATAATCCACTCCTCTGCCTGCAGTGAAGATGCAGGAACTCGCCAAGTGCACTGAGTGTAGCTTGTCCTCGGCTGTGTGTGTCAGATTTTCACTATGCACGTGTAAAGGTTGACTGGCTGCAACTCTAAGGTGAATACAAAAAAAAAAAAGTAAGCTTCTTTCTTTCTCATTCTCCCTTTCTTTCCTCGCCCACCCCAGCCCGGATGAACCTAGCCAACACCCACCCATCCATCCCGTCTACTCCCCTCTCTCAGTGCTCCCTTGCTTCCCCATCCCTCATCCTCTTAGGGGAGCACAGGAGCATGCAGTGGAAAAAATTGAGCCAATAAAGACACTGCCAGAATACATCCACTCCCTGCGTCTCACATAGTTACCGAGGGAGAGAAAGAGTGGTGGGGTTGTTGGAGAAGGGAAGAAGGAGATAAGCACACCTCTAAAGTGACTACAGCTGTGAAGGAGGCGGTGGAGGACAGAATGCAGGAGGCATGGGCTTGGGAGAAGATGAATTAGGGCAGGATAGAATGACAATGGAGAGATGTGGATAGTGAGAAGACAGTTCTGGGAGGCAACATGTGGACACACATATGGAACCCCATCCCTTGATGCCTATTCCTTACCCAGGGGTGCTTGTGACTGAGATCCTTGAGTATCCCCTAGAGGGTCTTGCAACAGGTGCAATCCCTTCCAGTCCCACAACAAAAACTCGAGACTTTTATGTTTGTAAGCAACAGAAAGCTCAAGAGTCCTCAGCCGTAATCAGACTGGATTGCCTTTCTGCTCATTTTTAATTAGTGGAACTGGAGAGAGCTTAAATTGGGAAGACCTACTTAATTTTGAAAGTGGTGTCCCATGGACAAATGCATGCGTGCATTAAAAAACAAAGGGCAGAGCAGAGGTAAGGTTGAACAGAAGGTGAGGTGAAACGTAGAGTGCTGACAGAATAAATCTGGTTAGAGCGAGGCCTCGCATCTCGTAAATCATGGAATGTTTTCAGACCATACGATGCCGGTTGACTAGCTCATTGATCCTCCTTTTCGGAGATGCTCCCCTGCCGAGAGCTGGAACCCGGCCAAACCCACCCACCACGCACAGTATGTGTGATCATAATGGTTCACGCAATCACATACACCAAGCCTGTAAAACCTGGACCAGTCTAACCAGGCAATATTCAGAGGAATTGTGTTCCCTGTCAGTTTGTTTAACGACAACACAGACTGATTTGAGATGAGGCCAATTTCGTCGCAACCCATACTTACCCCAAGGCTCTGAATCTTACGTCGATATCTCAGCCATCGATCCTTCACGGCAATCTATCATTTTGTTACATTGGTTTGTCTTTTGTTTCTTTCCCTTTTTATGTGGTGCAGCATTTATGATCGCGTCTCTCAGGGTTGTCATCGCAATTCAGTCCCACTAGGTGAGGATGTGAATAGCTCCTAAGCATGTGAACTGGAGCATTTACATCAGTTCTCATTGAAAGTGTAGTCGCATGCTGCTGCGTGGCCTGATTTTCTTGCACACATAGGAGAGCTATGAAGAATCGGAAGACATGACAAATCTGTTACCCGTATGTAGCTCTCAGGAGGCCTTCGGAAACAGCATTCTTTCATGTATAATACAGAGACCTTCAAAGTAATTGCATCTTTCTTGTCAGTCCTGTCTCTTTTTCTCCCTCTCACACACACAAACACTCACAGCACCTTTGAAGGAAAGGTCTAGTAATTATTATGTGCAATTTCCCTCTGCATTGGCAAGATTTGAATAGAGCACTAAGATTTATCTCTGCTTCTCAATCAATGACGTTTATTGATGATGACAAAGTGGGTCAGGCAAATAGCTACAAGTCGATTATGATGAAAGAGTGTTTGTAAAGCATCAAAGAAGAAGTGTAACTGAGAAAGTGTTTGTGTGTGAGGGGGACATATTCTTGTGCAATGGGTGCTTCTTACAACTTTCAGTACGGCAGCTATGAAGATTTTCTTAAGCATGGAGATGCAATTATGGGGCTCTTTTGGGGAGGGTGATGATGCATCTTTTCCTTTCATTCTACATGAACCACCCAACTGTACGCAAGCAAAGAAAGGCTGTAAAAGTGTGACTCTTGCAAGAATACCTAATTGTGAAATTCCAATCCCACTGCATTTTTAGCATTGGAATACTTTACTTCGAAAATAGGTTTAAATTTTAATTGGTTTGAATTCTCATCGCAGAGCTTTCCAGTAGCTCATTTCAAGTTAAGGAGCAAGCTAATTTTAAGTTGCACAATTGCAAAGTATTTGTTTTCTAAGTGCCCATCATTCAAACAGCAAGTGTCCATGCTAGGGACTCTGTGTGGCTTCTACTTTGCGCTTAATGCTAACATCACCATGCGTACATGCTCACAATTACATGGGATATGCCATTAGTTTGTAAGTATTTGATCATAAACTAAAGTATTGCACATAGTGAAATTTTAACCTGATGACAGCGCTATGTTAAAAATGAAAGGGATTATTATTATGACGCTATTACTCCCTGAGGCAGACATGAATGTCGGTACCAAATTTCATGGCAATCAACCCAGTAGCTGTCCAAACCTCTCACTCAAGACCACAAATGTGAACGTCATGGCGCCAGAAGAAAAAGCAGGGGCTCACCAAAAGCAAAAGGACGCACAGTTTGGAACCATGAGTTTTGTGCCAATCCATCATGTAGATGATGAGACATTTCACTGGATAAACTAAAACTTTGACTGCTAGTGGTACTAGAGGGAAATCACCAACTCACCAGGGAATCACCAAAATCATTTGGATTCATCCGCTGGTCACCATAAGCGTCTGTCCAAATTTCAGCATATTCAAGTTGCATTTAAAAATATAATTAGGCATGAAGAAATCACACTTGGAACATCCTGGCTGCCACGGATATGAAATTGACCTCTGTCGTCTTTTTAGACTACACTATATCAGCCTAATAATGGCCTTACCTGACAGACGTGGGCGTCGGGTGCGACACCTGATCATTTTATTCTTTGTAGGGTGGAGGACAACCAGTGCCGACGTTTTTGTCCTTGTATGACAAATTTCACGACTTTTTCCATGTGGGTGACCAACATCTTCAATCCAGAACTGTAAACATGGTGAAGCAAAAGAGGGATGATGCCGTCGGTGCTGCAAGGTGGAACTGTGAAACAGAGGAAACGTTCACTGTCGTGCTTTCTTTCTTTTTTTAGGCATTTCTGAACACAAGACAGCCAGTATCGTACACGTCGCTTCAGATGCCACTTTTTGGTTCACATTCTTCTTCCCAGAAGAAGGTGGTACCTAGCACCAGCTCCCCGAACACATCACGCGGCCCATGATGGACGGCAAGATATGATTGGTCGGGGACCAACGTGCAGTCTGCCATGTCTCCGGGCCAAGCCACAGCACGAATTCATGACTCTATAATCAGCTAATCTGACACTGTGGCCATTTTAACAGAAGAAAAAAACCTGGCATTATCAGGTTTTTTTCTGTCACTCATTTGATCCAAGAAAGAGATGCTGATTTTTCTGTCAAATTTAAAAAATAAATTTTTTTAATTTGTACTTGACACTCACAAATTCAGATGGGTGGTTTTTAAAGCGAATGATTTCACTGCTATTAACTCAGTCGTATTTGAATTTCAGCATAGTATTCCGTAGTGCACATTTCAAAACAAAGTAGAAATTATAAAATTCTAATTCTTACAGCTTGTCTTTTGCGTCCATATTATTGTGGCACCAGCATATAAAGAGACACGCACACACACACACTTTTGTAAAGATGTCCCACAGACAGTGGCCAAATGGCTTTTCAACAACGTTGTAAAAGGTCACATGAGGGTGAACATGCAGCTCAGAGGTTGCAGCGTTACAGTTTGATGGAAACGTAAACCTCTTGGTCCTGTCATACCCAGGTCAAAGAGGCTTTGCTGGAATTCACCAAGTTGCCTTGGTTGCCTTTCTCTCTTTTTATGCTGTTTACCCTTTCTTTCTTCTTTCTCCCGAGCTAGAGGTTAAAGCCAATGAGAAAGTGAAAGATAATGGCTTGGTAGAGAGGTTGACCTCTGAGCAGAGGACATAAATAAATATCTTGATGATGGGAGCGCTCCTCAGTACCTGTTCAGCCACAGCAGTGGGGGAGGCACACATAAATCAAATGCCAAAGTGATATTTATTCGCCTCCTGAACTATTTACTTACTGACAATAAAGCTGGAATTTATGCGTCTATTAAGACGTGTTTCTGTATGGTCAGGGGCTGCAACCGAGGGCCACTTTATGGATTGGATGCAATTAAAGCCAGTGATAAAACAATATAGAAGCTGTGGACCCGGCCGTCAATCAAAGGTAAGTATGATAAGTTAAGTTCATTAATTTAATGGAGTAAATACTTCTCAATAATGCAGTAGCCGTGCCGCCATTATCCCTATTTCTTGTCTTAATACAGTGCTTTAACCCAGACAGAATGGAAGCAAGTCTTCCTTACCCTGCAGTAAGGCATGAATCAAACAGTGAGGGGTGAGGGAGGGATGGAGGGAGGGATGGGGGGGGCTAGAGAGCAAAGAGAGGGTAGAGGCCTGCTAGAGGTTGGTGGAGGGATTAGAGAGATGCCCCGGGCTCATTTTTCCAGCACTGTGGACAAGGTGATGTCACTACACGTTTCACTGTGGGGATCTCCCACAGAGAGAGGAGGGGGAGAGACAGAGGGGGGAGAGAGGGAGAGAGGTAGGGGGGAAGACAGAGACTGAGAGAAAAAGTAAGAGGAAGCCGAGAGACGTGGAGGAAGCAAGGAGACTCAAGGAGGAGAGAGAGACTTGGGATTTTGATTGTGCAGCAGCGGGAGAGAGAGAGAGAGAGAGAGAGAGGGGAGGGGAAAAGTTTGGACTCGAACAATCTCGCAGTAACTTTTTTCTTCTTTCCTTTCTCCGCGGAAGAAGCCTCAAGAAAGAAAGTCAACGGGACAAAAAAAAAAAAGAAAAATCAAATAAAAAAAGAAAACCCCGCACTGGATTACATTTGCATCGCCCCACAAGATTCCCAATCTGGTCCCTGGATACAGACGTGCGTTTATTAACGGATTAATGCGGTCGCAAATGTGTGGGATTTATCAGTAGCTGAAGGTATGGCTTTTATGAACTTTGTGGGAGTCTGTGCGATGCTTTGAAACGCTTCAAAGCGACGTGAGTTTTGAAAGCTTTTATGTTTTTGCCAAAGAAACATTGCAGGGGAAGCAAGTGATGGGAGACTGCAGTTTGTAACATGACTGGTGTGAAACAGTGAAACATTTGCAGTAGGTTTATACTGCGGCGGACTAAGACTGCTTACGTCACATGGGGTTATTATAGGGGCATTATACAGCAGATGACCAAATAAACTAAGTCACAGTAAAATCACCACAGATCTAGTGCAAGTTTCCCTATTGGAGTGTCACAGTGAGAGGCCTACTACAGAAAAGTGTGATGATTTTAGGAGATAAAATATTATAAAAATATAAGCATGATCAACTTTGCAGAAACTTTTAAACTAGTTGCTATAGCTGCCGGCGTAAGTGATGCTGGATTTTCGCTTAATAAGTATGTGCTGAGTTGTTACTGTAAATCTTTGTGGCTTGCATCCAACCCCTGTGGCATGGAAAACGCCTCTGAGCAGCACCGTGTTTGGATCTGCTGCATGCATTTGTCTGAGCATAGCACTGCACTGATTTGGGATCCGTGGGTCCAAGGATCGGACTTCTTTGCTCTACCTGGGAAAAAAGGAAAGAGCCGAGGAGGAAGCTGAAGTTGCCGGAGTCACATCTGTTTTCCTCATGACTCAGCCGTCCCATGTTTGCTGGCTTTTGCATCCTGCCTGTGCTCCCCACACAAAATGTGGAACAGCTAAATGATGCATGTGCTTCGTTCACCAGAGGGCTGCCTCTTGTGAGAAAATTAGATTTATTTCTCTGATCAGAGGTTCATCGTCGTCATTCTCCCCAGATCTTCTCTGGACTCTAAGGTTCCTAGACATTAAAAAACTTGGAAACCCTTGAAAGCTGCAGTATCTCCAGGGACACTCCCCCCCCCGCAGTAACAGGTTCTACTCCCTCTTCAGACCGCGGGGAATATAGCCCTGTAAACATTACAAATTGGTGTCCTAGAATCTAACTGCACATTAAGTGTTGCTCACTTAACCTGTTGCAAGCTGCACGTGCACACTGCATTAGCTGTGGGCCACGCTGTGTCTGTTTCACTTACTGCTTCCAGCTGTAGCCTGTGCTGTGGGCCCGCAGCTAATTGTATCATCCGCTTTACTCTTGTCTTACTTCGGTCAGCAGCGAAGTGAACGCTAGTCAGAAATCAGCAGGCCAACCAGTTCATGTCATCAGAGTAGGCATCGCTTGATATCATTAGTTGACTAAGTGGACTGAATGTGTGCATGGCAGTGGAACTTTGAGACAGCCCTGAGCAGAGGGAGGGGTTGTATGTTTGCAACACTGCTGGCCTGATTCTCATTCACAAATATTCAAGTAAAGGCCCTGAACGCTGGCCACAATGTAAGACTAGTAAAAACTTGCCCACGTGTCTCATGGGTGTCATACAGGTTTGGATATTGCATTCCCTAGTTTCCAGTTTCTATTGTGCCCGGTCAATTGATATCTGGAGTGTCTATCAAAGCCTCAGGGCATCTTTAGTTAACTTTATTAACTCCTATTTCCCTGTTCTAACTGGCCTGCGATCCTCTCTCAGGATTGGCCTGAAGCACATCTGAGGTTTCAGGTGCTAAGACTATACGTGTACATTTTGCTGTGTCCATGATGACATATCAGAGTTACACTAAAAAGAAGCTTCGGACTGTCAAAAAACATTCAACGGAAGTGCTCTGATACCTCCTATCTGGCAAAAAGAACTCTGGGAGTGTCTGAAAAGATGGCAGCATATTGACTTAGGTCTATTTCTTTTGTAGCAATGCTAGCAGCGTGGCCCTATGGATGCCAATGTTGGTCTGTTTGGGGAGTTGGCACAACACTTTGGTCCAGCCTGAAGTATTTATCTCAGAAATTGATGGATTACCATAGAAGTGTGCACCGACATTCATGGTCCCCAGAGGATGGATCTTAATCACTTTGGTGACCCCCTGACTTTTCCTGTAGCACCACCAGGAGGTCAGAGTTTTTACTTATCCCGTGAAAGATCTCAACATCTTGGCACACACATTCATGGTTCCCAGTGGATGAGTCCTACTGACTTTGGTGATGCCCTGACCTTTTCATCTAGTGTCAGATCAAAATTCAAACTTGTCCATTCCTTTTTTTTTATGGTTTATGATTAAATACATGCAAAACTAATGACATTACCATCAGCATCAGCTGCACTTTGTGTTTGGTGCTAATTGGTAATTGTTAGCATGCTAATATGCTAAATTGCTCAGCGACAACAGGACCACTAAAGGGGAATATGTCATACAGTGACTTGTGTCACTGTGTGTTAGCCTATGTGCATTAATAGCACTCTACCTATCTGTCTGTCATCTTAGATGTCTGCTTGTCTACTTACAGGCCTTCTGTTTTATGGCTGCAATCCAGTAAAGTTTTAGTGCACTTTCCTCCACATCCCTGGCTTTCTCTGGAGGATTCAGTCAGGGTCACAGACCATTCAGGAGATTGCGTTCGAGCTGTCCATCAATCTTCACGCTGCAGTATGCTGTGAGAGACAGAAAGAAAAGAAAGGCAGTGAACCCTCAAATATTACATGACTGACACATTTATGTCGGGTTTTCCCACTTAAAGAGATGCAATGTAGTCTAAACAATGGGCTACTGGTTCACTGTTATTTAATCATCCGTGTCTGGGTGCCTAATAAGCAATTCTCTTGCAGGCCATAGAGAGAACATGTTTCATTTAACTCTGTCAGAGTGTGTTCCTCTAAACAGGCTTGTGTTGTGGCTGTTGCTCCATCTGTAGGGCGGAGGCAATGATGATGAAATGTGTGACAACCAAAATTGCTAAGCACCTTAGCACAAATGACCTCCATTGATATATAGGACAATATCAGTGCCTCTTTTGTCTGTGTATTCAAGCCGTAACGGTACTGGAACTGATCGCGGTACTAGAAACAGAAAATGGGCAATGGTTCTGGGCCTAGAACCAAGTTGACTCCTAGAACTACGGAGCGGCTCTGCATCTTCACGCATTGTCATCATAAAAAAAATCTCTAAGCTGGAGGTAGAATGAGCTCTGCTTCGCGGTTGTCGATGCTGGTCACCACTTCTTGTCCGACGCTGGATTTCAGGCGTGTAGTGCTGGAAGACTTTCATATCTGTCGTTGTTTTCCTTCCTGTAGTCGCGTTCTTACTCAGTGACCCGAACACTTGCAGGCCTGTTTGCTGGGCTCGTGGCCAGCCCGGCAGCCAAGTCCAGTGTCCTAACCCTGTACTGCCTTTATCTGCTGTAGCCAGCTGGGTGGCCGTGAAACTGCAGATGGAGTGTGGAGAGAGGAGGAGAAAGAGAGACATCCGTAGCAACACATATTAGGAAGCCTATTAAATTGTTTTGGATTATGGCCAGACAATAATAGCAATGAGCTGTAACTTTCCTTCAGCCTGTGTTCTGTGTTCTGGACTGTGATGCATTATGTATTATGTACTGTGTGGACTTTCTTATTATTGTGATCATGTGGCATGAAGCCCATAATAATGGCTTCAGCTTTAGAGACTTTGATTAACCTTCCGCATATCCAACTGCAGTTGAAAACTTTTAGTTTTTTTAAAACTATTCTTAGCTTGCGGCAAATTTGACTTAAAAACTGTCCATGTTGTCAACAGCTGTGCACAGAGATGAATTGTGCGTTAGCATGATTATGCGGCATCTTGCAAGGATATTGCTCTTTTCATAAAATAGTAGCCTGGCCTTTAAAAAAAAAAGTAAGAAAGCAACGACACCTTGAGTCAGCAGCCCCCACCATTGAATGCATATTTCACAATGTGGGGCATGTCAGGCTGTCCTTGTTTTTCCGTACAAACATAATTTGAAACATTGTCCTCCGACACACTGTCAGTTAGCAGCACGCAGCAGGCAGTCAGGTCAGACTAGATGGTATTCACAACGTATCCTCGGCCGGGCAGGAGCGCCACATTGCGTAACCTCCGGGGAGAGCGTGGGGGTCATTTCTCCTGGCAGACGGGACAGGTGTGTGTGCAGAGACACAGCTTGCTCGCCCGCCTGCCTTGAGGGCCCTGCTGTACCTGTAAACACTGCAGAGTTATGGGGTCCTTGCACATGTTGAGGGCAAGTCCAGGTCAGCTGGGATGTGTTTATGCGAGTCAGAGTGTGCTCGCATTCTTGTGTTTGCTTGTGAATAAGGGGTTGTAGTAAGGGAGAAGGACTGTGGAGAGTGAACGTAATGGTTATTTCGACGTGGCACACATTTTACTCTGCGCGTGCGTGTGCTCGCGTGTGATTGTTGTTGGGCCACGTGGAAGCATCTGGCGCAACACAACCATGGCTCCAGCGGAACAGTCTCCAGATGTGTTTGTGTGTTTTGGCCCCACTGTCTGTTTGACTCTGGACCAAGCAGCCAGCATGTAGATCATCATACTTTCATGTGTGCATTTTGCTTTGTTGTCTTGCATATGCAGTAGGTATTTGTTTGCAGCAGCGTGTGCACTTTCTTTTTGACTTTTGAATGCATGTGTGTGCGGGGGCGTGCGCGTAGCAGCTGCCCAGTCAAAGGCCAACCAGATGGACAGGATAATGACTATGATCAGACTTTATATTGTTACACTCCTTTATGAGGGACATTCTGGTTAATTCATATGCCACTAACAAAGCCCGCATCATACCACATAATTAACACATCAACTGTGGCTGACTCATAAATATACATCAACGTCTATTTTGGAGTCAAGCACAACGTGCAGCTGTCGGCAGAGTGAGCAGACTGTGTGGCATGCTGACAGGATGTAGGCAGGATTTTACTTTTTTTGACTTTCTCTCTTTCTGTTTGTTCACCCATCAACTGGTAGGTGAGGTGAGCTGTTTTCGGAGGAGCGAAACCATGTGGCTTCTCTGCTCCTGTCTGACTCTGCTGGCCCTCAGCTTCAGCTCGTGCGACACGCTGACATCAGAGCAAGGTGAGTTTGCTCTTCCCTGCTGGAGGAGGGAAGAGGGGGAAAAGAAATCTGAACTCCAATAGTGGTTACGGATGATGTGATGTTCAGAACATATGAAATGTCTTGCTTTGGCAAATAGGAATAGTTTGCCATACGCTCATTTGCTTTCTTGCCGAGAAATGGATGAGAAGATGGACACCACTCTCAAATCCATCCCTTTAAGTGTAAAGCTACAGCCAGTTGCAAAGTTAGCCTAGCCTAGCATGAAGATTGCAAACTGGGGGAAACAGCTAGCCTGGCTCTGTAACAAAATCTGCCCACCTCGAAAGCTTTCTGCGTTAGCATTTTAGTGAGCTTCAGACGCTGGTTGGAGTCTCCACCGGTTGCCTGGCAACCTAGTGGAAGTCCCTGCTTCAAAGAAATAACGAAACCCTGCATCGAACCATACTTCGTCATTTTTACACTTTTGTATTTGTACGCACACTAGCTGTTTACCTCTAATCCAGGCTTGATGCTGACCAAAGCTAACTAGCTGCTGGCTTCATCTTCACTGTACAGACATGACAGTGCTATCTCTCCTCCACTCCTACTCTCTGCAAGAAAGCGACCTTCCTTCCAAATTGCATATAAGGAATCCAGTTCACTGCGTTCCATTTATAGCCGCTGTGGATCTCTGTTAAACTCCTGTATTTATCCAACATTGCTGCTGCCTTCCATTAAAGCCATGAATAAAAATGTTAAATTGTAAAGGCCACAAACAATGACTAATTGCTCTAGACCAACTGCTTCTCGGAACAGTCCTTATATCTTCGTTTAAATGCTAACATTCACAACGCCATTACAACAGTTTTTTCAAATGTCCAATCTGGAGTTTTATTCTTGAGCAACTCGTCACACTTTGGAACCTGTTTGAGTTTGATGGAACTGTGTCCGCCTGTGCCCTGCATGTGTGGCGAGGCCCAAGGCTACAACAGAACCTAAGTGTAATCACAGCTTATGTGCATTTGATGCTGGCTGTTGGTGGCGGTGTGGTTAGCCTGTGGCAGGGAGGCGTGTGCTTTTACCACGCGTGCTTGTGTTCCTCTTCACGGGCCACCAATCACTCGGAGCTTCTGTGTATTTGTATTGGAGAAACATGGGGTTTTATGATTTTGAACGTCTGCATGTGTATGCATGAGAATGTTGAAATGCTAGTTTACTTGTCTGTTGGTGATGTTGGAGAGAATGCGCTGCGCGAGTTTCTATTTGTATCCAGGTGCATGTGTGTGTGACAGAGACAGACACAGACAACCAAAAAGAGGCAGAGAGGTGAGGAGAAAATCTCTTTTATTGTCTTGTTTTATTTATTTATTTCGTTCGTTCTGAACTGCCATACTCCCTCATCACCCTGTCAGTGTGTTCTCAGGGGCCGGCTGTGTGGTATGACTGGGGGGTGAGCAATCCTCTGTAGCCCGTGGAGCTCTGAAGGAAGTTTCGTGGAGGACGGGGTCCCTCTAGGGAGACCCTATCAGAGCATTTCAGATGAGACTGAGTCAGCTTGCAGCTCCCCTGAGTTCTCTCCCCCAGTGGTTGGAAGAAAGTGCTTTCTCAAGTGCAGCTATAACAGTTGTCACTCTGTAACGGCAAGCACCACACACACACACGCACATACACACGCACACACACACACACACACTATCACTATTCCTCTGACTCATCCAAATCTATATTTACTGGTAATTTGCTGACATTACATGAGGGAAGCAGGTTTAAGTAAAAACTAGTGTTGAGGAGTAGAGCTGGATGATTGCTCTGCAGTTCTGCAGTGTACCAGCCAGAAAGACTAGTCCCCATAGTTAAATTAAATTGCTGAAATTACCTGCCTTTGGTAAAGTGTTGCTGATATGGGGGATATTTGTGCACCAAGGACCCTACAGAGTCCGCAGTAATGGATTTATGTATTGATTTGTTTTGACTCAGTTTCCCTCTGTCTGTGTTTGAGATAAGTTGCACGCTTTCTGGTGACAATGAAATGTAGTAGGAACAAGCTACATTTTTGCACAGAAACAGAAGTTAGAGAAGACAAGCAGCTTACAGCAAAACCAGATATGCATTACTGAGCCTGGTCGAGAATTCGTTGTGGTTAGCATGTAAATGATTAAACCGACTATTTTTTTATGTTCTGATAGTGATGCAGATGGGCGAGATTGATCAAAAAGTTGTAAAATTATAGTTTTCCAAGAAACTTAACTCTTTACTGATGTGACTCAGTAAAGTAGTACTGAGTCACATCTCAATTCTGCACAGTGCATAAAAATGACAAGTGGCAAAAAATGAAAGATGTTTGAAATTAATGCTGATGGTGTTGAACTAGTTTCTTTTTAAGTGAGTAAGTAAGTCACAATATAACTAATCTAACTAATTTGAGAAGTGTACAGACTTCTTCATGTCCTGTCCTAAGTTTATTGTTGTGAATTTGTAAATGTGTGCGTGTCTTGACTCGTGTGTGTGTGTGTGAGCCTGTGAGAGTGGATTGAATGAGACCTATAAGGAGAAAATGAGTGAGCTCATCCCTCTGAAGTGCAGCGTTTTTCCACTCCTCTGCGCTGCAGTTTTATCTCTGGAAAACAACCAGGAATGTTTCTCTCTTTTCTGTCTCGTTTGGCCGATGTCTCAATCCCTACTTTTTATTATCTCCCTCTCGGTTCATCGTTGTCCCCCATTATTTTAGCCACACTTTGGTTACGTTGAATCGCTGTGTTAGTATTATTAGCCATCAACTACATTACCCAGCATATCCCTCTCCATCCCATATGTTGCATGTTTGTATTAGCTCTGGGACCTGGAAGACTTGACGCCCAGCCCTATTATCTTGGAATGCCACGTTGTAAAGCACATTCAATAACTACCATACCCTCTCTTATTACAAACCACACACCACGCTCTGTCACTGTGAGTACATGTCTGACCTCTTCTCCCTAATGAAAGAACTCTGCCAAGTGTTTGCTGCTAAGCAAACAGAATTAAAACTCTGAAGCAGTTGGTTTCAGTAGACCCTGGCCACAACAAGGCACTGCTAGATAAGGCCATTGATTCCCAAACCTTCTGAAGGTTGTTAAATATCAGTCGCAATGCAGGAAAGGTCACACATTACTTATTTTAGCTGGGATACTGCAGTAGGCCAGCTAGAGTTGAGTTGATTATTAACACGTGCTTTGTTATAATGAATGCCTGAGTGGTAGATCTTTGTCTAGTCATTGCCATAAGGACATTATATTTTATTTTATGAGTTTCTCTACTGTCTGTAGATTGATTCATTTTAAAGTAATCAAATCTTCTAGGGTTATCCTCGTCTGACACCTTTTACTTCTACACCCTCCAAATGAAGTAGAAGTCTGTATACATCAGAAAATAGTGTTTCCCTTCTTCAAAGACCTAAAATGTCCTGAATTTTTATCTTTGGCACGGTGGAGACATGGGGGAACACTCACAGCAGTGTGCTGCATGATGGCCAGTGTAGTATCATTACCTGCTTTGGCAAGACTCAAACATAACCCATCAAAGAGGAAGTGAACCCAGCCAAGACCATCCAATCTCTTTAAGGCTACATGCAGCTACTAGCAGGATCCTGGAGTGGCACTCATACTATGTGCTAATTACCTTGTCAACAAGAAAATGCTTTCCTTTGATCACAGCTTGAGAGGAAATGGGGTTCAAGTTCCGCAGTGTGTCCTCTGCCACACTGCCAAACTGCCTGAGTATGCAAAAGTCCACTAAAATATCATCCATCCTCAGAGTTATGTAGAAACAGCTTGTGAGTGTGAAGTAAACGCAGGATTTAATGTGATTTAATGTGATTAGCTTAACGAAGGTAACAAATGCTTTAAAGTTGTTTGCCAATGTGATTTACCCGTGTGTAAACACTGACCGTGCACCATATAACCTGAAGTGACAATGCATAATGTGAACTGGATCACCTACAGCAACATAACCAGTGATGGCTGGTGGTGATATTGGGTGGAGGGGCTGACAAATGCATTATACCCATCAATTGTTTGCGCTGCAGCAACAGCAGCATCATTTCAGATACCAAGTTACAGCAACACTTGATATCTTGTAATAACAAGTGCTCTAGAATAACACTATAGAAGTAGTCACAAGAAAGGCCTGCTGCCAAAAAACTCTCTGTATCTCTCATGACTGTTTTTCTCTGTCCACATTAGCAACATGCCATTTTTAACAAAAAATGTATTTGCAAGACTGATGTTAGACCCCATAATAACCAGAATGCCGACAATGTCAGAAAGGGTCCAGCTAGAGATGAACTACAGGTGATCAGCTGACTGGCTAAATCTAAAAAAGACA